>JAMKCH010024745.1:0-63979 GCA_023653785.1 Ophioderma brevispina | reverse complement strand
CTAAAATATGTGGCATGTAAAAGACTGTCCTATATCTTAACAACAAGAAATAATTATTATTTTGTAGATAATGCAGAACTGACTAACCTGTTTAGTAATAAAACTCCTACTGCTCTGTAGTGGCAATACAAATTTAGTTGATGCCATTTCAACACCAACAGAACTTTCCAAACCACTATATGCACCACTGCAAAACACTCACTCCAAAACTACTCTTCAATAAACCTCCTCCCCCACACTCAAATGCTTCCCATACTACTCCTATACTCTAATACAAAAACAATTTCAAAGGGTCCCAAGTTCATGCCCAACTCAAGAGACCAAACCATTGTACCATACCATACAAGTAATACACATAGTACACAAACCATTCATTCTAATTCACCTTTTATCCTTTTTCTCTCTTTCTTGCTCAAGTGGATTTTTCCTATTCTTGTGTCACTGCCCACACACCATATAGCAATCCCTATGGATTCTGTCATCATTGTCAAGGTTTCTATAGACAGAGTCAATGATATTAAAGAGCACAGCAATTTTTCCTGGCCACTTTAATTTGACTTTTTGTTGGTTATGAACCATGACAACCACAGCGTGTAGGAGGTTTGCCGCTTTACATTCCTGAGTAGCCAAGCAAACCCTGGTTGATTAGAAAAATGTTTTATGTAAACTCCAAAATGTTAGATTTGTAACCTTAGTTACTCTCTAAATTTCTTAGATAAAAAATCAATCTAATTGGATTGCTATCAGGGACAAATCCAAGTTTAGATAATAAATTTTAATCAAAATACATTGCAATATAAATCTAAGATTAAAATTTGTAATCAAAATTCAGATTTGTCCATTTTGATTTAAGAAATTTAGAGTAGCACATTAAAAATGCCGACTAAGTACTTCAGTACATATGTTGCTTATTCTCAAAGCCTCGGCCAATTGGGAGTTCAAGTTGCCCATTTTCCCCTTTCTTTCATTCTTTCTCTGCACACAAAACTGTGAAACACAATACAAGGTCAGTAATTTGATGAATAGGAAAGTCTATTCCCAAGCTTTAGACTATGTACTTTACACATGAATTGGACAGAAAGAAAATATTTCCAATAAGCTTAGAAAAAGTAAATGAGACATGCAATGATATAAACAATGCTCATTTTATTGACAATGTTTTTTTTTTAAATTGGTAAAATTTTCCCCCACTGTTAGGGGGATACCTCTAATAGCCAAAAATAGGCTGATTTGGATTGGATTTTGCATGTTTTGGTACACTGTAAAAAATTACAGTGCAATTTACAGGAAAATACTGTAAAAAAGCTTTAAAAATTACAGTATTTGGCTGTAATTTGGAAATACAGGAAAATACTGTAAATTTGATGTCCAATTTTCCAGGCCTATTATGACAAAATCTAAAAGTGAAGACTTTATTCAAAATTTAATGAGTAACGAACATCCATATACACATATGAATTTTCAATTTATACCAATTTTCTTCAAAAAAATTAAAAATATTAAAAAAAAAATATGTAAATTTTACAGGAAAATACTGGCAAGCAATTCTGGCCAACAAACCCCCGTAAAATAAGCTTTTACAGGTTTTCATTCAAATTTACTGTATATTTTACAGTTTGATGTAATACATTTTACAACAGTATATGCAATGTAAAAAATTGTGGATAGGCCTACTAAGTTAGCGTGTTCGTCAGTGCTTTTTTATTCTCCACACATTCACAATCTCTGTAATAACTCACCAAATATATATGTTTTTAAGCGTTTTGATTACATTAATTTTTACAGTATACTGTAAATTTTACGGTAATTTGTTGGCAGAATTGCTGCCAGGATTTTACTCAAGTGTAAATTTACAGTATTTTTTTTACAGTGTATGAACAGGTGGAGACACTCCGAGACAGACAGACAGACTGACGGACAGATGACAGATTTCGCTATGACAAAATCCCCCGGGGGATAAAATGGATAAAAAGGGAGGAGTAACTAATATTATCTTATCTTATTTGTAAGCTTCATTTCTCAGCCAAGGATGCTGACATTACTGTCAGCAGTTTTGCAAACTTGAAAAGCATGCAGTTATCAGCTCACAGACCATTGCTATTGTTATATATGCTGATCTTCCTTTCACTTGTCATATCAAAAGTACAATGTCTGAATCCCCATCTGAATGCTTTTGAAATTTGAATTGTGTCAAAAAACATGCTGGATACACTGAGACTTCTGGCAGGGATGTCAACACCTTGATTTTCCGTGGAAGGAATTGTCAGGAACTGGCACGAACTCATGCTATTTTTAATGTTTTTTTGCAGAATGTAAACATCCATATTGTTTTTCCAATTTGTGGAAGTGATAAGGGTCGATTTCATTATGTCTGAATATTTTTTTCAAGCCATTATGTCTCTTTAAGTGGAAGTATGACTTCATTGCAGTATGTTTGAAGTTTGCCAAACTTTACTTTGCAAATAAATTCGGCATTTTAATAATTACAAGAACGATTTGAATTTACTTAGTATGACCAAGCAAACTTGATGTCAAGTCAACATTTAGAACAAGGTCCAGTATTTTACAATAAAAAAATAATTATGAGCATGACATGAATAATATTTGAAAATTAGTAATACAGAGCAAATGTCGAGGGACAAGAGGTAATAGAATAATTCATAATAATCAAATTTTTTGAATAAATTTTTACAATCATGTGATGATATGAATAATATATAGGGGCAATGTACTATTCTTAAAAATGATTCATGACCCGAATCCATGATAATGTGGAATGGTATCAACGAGTACCTCACTAGAAAGCTAGGTAACAGTGATTATGGTTATCAAGCATTTACTGTAAGTGGCTCCAACTTCATAAAAACGCGGATAGATTGACGGGCTAGATTGATTTGCTCTCATGGAGCTATACCACAAAAAAACTCAAGGCGGCTTGTAATCTGGTCCACTAGCCGCTTTTTAGTCGATTGACTTCATCATCTACATTCTTGGGATTTCATAAATCATCATAAAAATTGGAGAGCAGATTTAAAGGGAGTAAAATTTGGTGCTGAAGAGATTTTTGTTCAATGGAAGCAAACAGAACATAAAGAGTCAAATGTTTGAAATTTGCAGGAGGAAAAGTCATAAGACTTTGCAACATTTATTTTTTTAATGAACAAATTGACAAGGAAAACGGCAGTGTGGACAAGGAATTTTTTTATGTTAATTCCATTCAATTATGTGTGCAGAGAGTGTCCGGGGGAAGGAGAGTTTACTAAAGTATAGTCACACAGAAGAAAGCTCCGACCCAACTACTTCCGAATACACAAGACGCCATTTTTTTCAAAATCGGCTACAAGTCTTGTTCAAACTTGCAAAATTTACAATTTTTATCCCGACCAGGAGATTGGTATGCGAGTTTCCCCGGACGTCAAGAGATAAGGGAGCTGAAAAACGCCGGGCAGTAGGCGACCGCATCATGGAATCATCAACAAGATCCAGCATGTGTAATTGAGGCACCAATGTTCAGTCCCCGATAGTCGCCGACCTTGAAACGAAGGCACAAGTGTGACTTGTCGCTGTCAAGACTGTCGTCGATTGGTCGACCGAGTTGTTACGCAAAGAAAGGTACCGTACATGAGACAAATAGCGACGTGACCCAACTCTTCCCAACTACACAAGACCACATTTTTCCAAATCGGCTGCAGTCTTGTTCAAATCGAGGAAGAGTGCTCAACGCCGAGGCCGTAGGACGATCTAGCATGTCACTTGTTCAGTTCTCATTCATCGCAGACCTTACCACGGACAGCCACAAGTTGCTGTAAAGGCTGCATGTCGGCGACTCATATTCTGTAGTCGCCGAGTTTAGTCGCGATTCAACAGATCCAGTTGGCTTGCATGTTCTCTCCCGCTTGGTGCAGACTCATGCGAAAATCTCCAACTGCACACAACCACTCTGATGCGCACCAAACTCATCGGCTACCGCTTTTAACCGCGCATGTGTTCAAGCCAACCTCCCGATAGCAAAACCGCCACGTATTTTTTTAAAGCGGCAAGAAAATCGGGCGGGTTTGTTCAAATTTGCCACGTGCTCCCGACACACAAGACTGCAGAAGAAGTGTATAGGGACAGTCCCAGACTTGGCCAAAAATACACCTGAAAAAGGAAAATTACTCACGATTTTCGAAAATGGCCAATCGGCACCAGTCTTAAACAGTATGGAAGCGGTTTTCTAGCCCCAAATAATGGGTAAAGGACTACAGCGAGTACAGAACAGGTCCAGACCCTGCCAGAAAACTACACATGAAAAAGAAAAATTTTTTGTTGCCTTCCCCCCGGGGATTTTTGAAAATTGGCAATGGCCACCAGTCTGGAGCAGTCTGGAAGTGGTTTTCTAGCAAAAAAACAGCTGGGGGACTGAGCCTTAACACTATTTGATTTGAGTTCCTTATTAGGTTGTTTCCGTCGTTAACGTGTAGTTATGTTAGGATACAGATACGTGTTCAGACAAGCAAAAAAATCTGCTTTTGAGTTTGTTCCAAAATTTTGATTTTGATGTGCTTAAATAAGAAAATACAAAGAAATCATAAAACATGATTTTGCCTTTTGTAACAAGTATATGTATACTAAAGGACCATGGAAAGCAATAGGAAAAATTGCAACCCAATCAGGACAAAATCAGATCTGTTAGTCATTACTGTCAGTACGGACATTATACAACATGTGATTGAATGGGGATTCATCTCTTTGAACACTGTGGTTTCTTCCTTTCCTGTCAATTTTCAGTTGGAAAATATACCTTGTATGAGAGCTCTACAGACTTATCTTCACTTTTAAGCATTCCTGCAAATTTCAAAAATTTTCACTCTTTCGGGTAGATTGTGATAGTGTCTTTAACACCTTTTTGGATATTGTACAACATATATCCTACAAAATACAGCAAAACCTGCAAATCCAGCTGGCAGTTAGACTGCATGTATGTTTGTAGACAGGTTGAGTGGATATAGACCCAAATGAGCATCTCCAATGAATGACAGGGGAACTTTGAAATTGACTTTTCTTCATAATGGTTGCCATGGGGCTAAATTGGGGATAATTGCTTCATATACAGAACTTATTGGGGTTCTTTCGACAGTTTTAATTTAAAAATATCATGAACATGTTTTTGAAGTTGCCATTTTTTCTTTTAAAGTGAGCAGTTATTTTTCGTTAAAAGTGTTTACAATTCATGCATACAGAGAAGGAATTCATACACTACTCGCAAGATATCTCCCTTTCATGACTAAAGCCAAGGAGATAAAAAGGCTTATTTTTAACATTTCAGTTGATTCTGATGATGCACTTTAGTCATGAGCAAGATGTTTGTACCAAATATTTTAATGGTGGGTTCCTACTTCATTCGGAGACTTCTGCAGACGCTAGCCTTTCGAACATGCTTTTTAAGCAACACATATGTTCGTGCATCCTGTGCGCAAAGTATGTTCGAAAGACTAGCTTCGGCCGACGTCTGCCAAGGAAGTACGAACACACCATAAAGGTCACTGTCTTGTAATCTCTCTCCATTACTAGACAGAAATTACAAAGTTCCAATTTTCTTCCACAGAAGACCAAATCCCAAAATCCATAACTTCAGCAAATGTATGTGAGAGTAATGGCAAGTCCAACGGCCGCAGATACAAAAACGCGTCAAGGATCAAAAATTGATAACGAGAGGTTACTTTGAATATGCGAAAAGGAGGGAGGTGCATGAGGCAAGGTGTACCAAAACTGGGGGGTGGGGAGGGGAAATGTGTCGCAGTTGGAGAAACAAGTGTGGACGCAGTAAAGTGCGATAGCCACAAATTAGAGTAAAAGTGTACATTACAAATGGGTCGGGGGGGGGACAGCCAGAATCACAAACTGGTATAAGGGGACAGGAACAATACAGACAAAACTTGCAAAAAAGACCAATGTTTTGAACTGATAAACTCTTCTTCAGGGAAAAACAGAAAACAAAAATTTTAAAGGTGCCTGTTCTGATTGTCTTTGCGATCCCCCTGACTGCTGAAATTAACTTAGGACAAAACACACATTAAACAAAAAATGAAAAGAAAAAAAATTGGGTAGTGAATTGAAATTTCACTCATATTCAGCCAGATAAGCTGGAAGCAAGGGTGTTAATTGCAGTGCATCTAACTAAATATGGGGCAAATTTACATGAACAAATTGGGGCATATAATTGACATGAAAGCCAAAAACAATATTCTCTCTTTTTTTGAAAAGCTGGGGCGGCTATGGAGCAGTCGTCAGCCGTTGTTTTCCAGTTTGCTACAGCCCTGAAAAGTTTCAACCAACAGACAGTCAATCAGTGATACAATGAATAGAGAGTACCGCATTAAGCGGAATATTAATTGGTGGAGCTAAAATGCTCTTATAATGAAAATTATTCATATATGGGTGGTGAGGTTTGGTTTTGAAGAAAACAAAATAGCCTGATCTCGAGCAAACAAAATTGAAGAGCTTTGTTAACTGTCTTACGGGGTGGCTTGAAAATTAATAGGTTTAACACCTAAGTTTGTGGCTTTATTGAGATGGCTTGGCTTCCCAGAAAAGAAAGGAAAGAAGCGCCCCCAATTTTTTTTAAACCCGGGGTTTGTGCATATTGAAAGGCTACAAATGTATTAGATCCTGCCTGAAGTAGTTAAGCCAAATATGCCGTTGTTATGTAATAAGTTGAAGCTGATTAGTATTTTACGTCTTGCACGACTGAAAAAGTCAATGCCTGCTTTTCTATGGGGAATCGCAATTATGACACAATATTGGGGTGCCTCAAAATCTCTCCTTGCACCTCTAAGTACAATTTTGTTCTCATTTTTTAAAGAAAACTGAGTAGTAACAAGTATAAAACACATCTTAAAAATGAAAAGACGCGACGTCCTTACATCTTTTTTGTGGGACTCATGAACGCTTCTTACAACAATGGTTTGTTACTTGAACCATAGTGCACGTCCCTGCTTCGATTACTACACGACCTATCCTTACAAACTTGACATTCTATTTGATTTTCCATTCTCAAAATAGAAATACAATTTCGTGTAATGGAATAGAATCATAGATATGGACCAAGGTTTTATTCCCATTGATACTCATATTTATGACTGACGTTTTTGTGTTTGTCTTGAGTGTGATTAGCCTCTTTGGAAACAAACTCTGAAATTTCACTGCTTTGTTATGAGTAATTGGGGTTGACTTTAAACATAATAACTTTGCTACTATGCAAATCAGCTCATTAATATTCAGTTACCTCTGCTATTATAGGTGACACAAAACTATACATCATGGTCTATTAGTGTGTTCAATATAAGGTGAAAAACATGACCTTTGATAAAGTACATTAGATAACACTAGGAAAGGCCAAGCAACCCTATGGGTAAATTAGGGACTAATTCTTATTCAGTGGGAGGGGTTGGTTAGTAAGCAAACATGCAAATCATTGGTTGTTGACTATTTATGAGACGATATAGCTAGTGCGCGTGCGCAAGTGTTTAAGCGCACGTGTATAAAGTTACGCAGTGCACGCAAAGCTAGTACGGGTTGGTTCATTTTTGACAGCGGGGGAATATTTTTGCCCTTTTAACTAATATTATTGCAATTAAAATATTTTCAGTCATTAAAACAACCAAAACTAAATAAGAATGAGAATAAAAGATAGGATTTGTTGTTTTGCCTATCTAATATTGTGTCATATTGGATGGGCAGTCCAATATTTTTATTGTAGTCTGCGCCGGCATCCACTACTCAAAATATTGGATTGCCCATCCAATATGACACGATATTAGATAGGCAAAACAACAAATCCTATCTTTTATTCTCTAAACAGCATATAGCCTAGGATGTAGATAGCTGTATGCAGAGCAATATACCACACTGGAAGTCATCATGGCCCACAAACCTACCAAGTTTGAAGTTCACAGTTTGCTGCATTTTGTTGACAGAGCTCTCTAAAATTGTGTTTAGCATTGTACACTTTTCTTGCCTTCACTTTGTAAACATTTTTAAAAGCTAAACATTCATGCCCGATTGTTAAACATTGATGTTTAATTACTAAACACTAGCCATTTCCACACTAAACATACATAAACATGTTTAGCATTTAAGCATGTTTACAAAGTGAAAGCAGAAATGTGTATAGAAAAGCATTTAATCCCTAAATACGTATTTTTACAGTGAGTGGATTTTTGACATTTGACATCATTTACAGACATCCATCTAGATATCGCTATTAGGATAACATAAGTGCTCCCCCTTCCAAAAACACACATACCACACTCTGTGGGGGGAAAAACGACTAATCTGACAAAGAATGAATGCTTTCAGGGATGGTAGGTGGCCATATCCTATTCATGGAAAATTGATTCAAGCCAAAAAGCTGCATGCAATGGGTAAACTTTTTTATGGGAATCATCCAAACAAAAGGCCACAGGAGTTAAGGGGCATATCCCCCTACTAAAAACGTGGGCAGCCTTTTCATGCCGAAATAATATCACCCAAGTACATAAATATAAAAAACTAAAAAACATTATATTTTTTTTATGCCAAATTTTTTTTTTACAATTTCTGGATTTTTTTTTTATTTTTATGGCTAAATTTTCGGAATTCCAGAAAAGAATTTCCGGAAGTCTATACCCCCTGATACTTAAAGAACCTGAAAAAATTGGGGTAAAAAAAGACTCACAAGAATGCATTGTAGAGAAAAAAAAGAAAGAAAGAATAAAGCAAACAAACCACAAAAACAAACAAACAAAGCAAAAAGCTGTGAAATTGGGGTATAACCTAATAATTGCTCATGCTACTGGGCACGCTCTTTCATTTGATAACATGTTGTGTCATGCTCCGATCTATCCATTTTGGGTCTTTTCACCAAATTTTGACACTATATTTTTATACTTGATAGAATCACTCACACCACACAGTAAGGAATGCATTAATCCAATCAGCCTAAATGCAATGCGATACGAGTAATAATGGCAATCAAGACGATAAAGAGATTCCGACAAGATAGAAAGGGGATAGTGGGATACTTAAATAATGATTACTTCAGAATCTGAATCAAAAATAAGAGCATGAAACCTGTGGAAATACAATTCCAATCAAGATTTCGGTGATAAAGGCTCCGTAGCACTGGAGGGTTAGTTTCAGATTGATGAAAACCGGCTTTTATTGGTCATAAGATAACTAGCTCTATTTTACTAAATACTTATTGAAAAAATGTGCCACGTTGATTAATTTTTAAGCATATTTAGGTTTATGAATTCTTAAAAATTGTGTTTATTTCAATATCACAGTACAAACTTATTCTTTATTGCAATCTAAATCTTATTTTCCTTTAGAACTGTGATAATGCCCACAATAAGATTTTAATTCTACTTCTAAGAGAAATATTCAGAACAAACTATGGCTTTAATAAGGCAACCTTGCAGTATTGCTTCATGATTAAAATTTAAAAAGATAAAGTAGTTAATAAGGTTATTCTCTAATATTAAACCAAACTTTATTTGTGATGTTTTTTTTCAAAAAACTAGGTTGAAATGGCGCAGGAGATGGAATTTGCAGTTCATTCGTAACAATATCAAACAAATACTTTGTTTGCTTTGCATGGTTTTTTTGTTTCATCTCCATTGATCACTTCTCAACTGAAGTTATGGAATTTTGAAATTTGACTTTCCAAAATGAGAAAAGACAATAACATAAAGAACACAGGAAACTAAAGGAACATAAAGAACTATCTGTCAAAAATATTCTTGACCATGGAATTTGTAGACTCACAAATTGGTACAAAACTCAAAGTTTGTAAAAAAGGTATTTTTATGAAAAAAATCATTTTGGCCTCTTTCTCCATTTAGAACCATGCCCCTTCACCGTTTGATATACACATCACATTATATACCCAACAGTTTCAGCACATCCAATAAGAAACACACCACCAAACAAAAACCCGATCAATAACAAAATCAACCAAACTGATCACCATCCCTTAAACCTCTGATGGAGCCATAAATCATATAGAATTTAAATCATGGTGAACTCAAAAAGCCATGTGAAACACCATCATTTTACACCCACAATTTGTATGCTAGGCAGTATCACTCCGAGCAGGTGGTAATTGACGCGTGCAAAATGCACCAAATCGGTTTGGAGGGGCGAAAAAGAGGAATATAATTAACTTCATTTTAACATTTTGTACACCTAGACCCCCTAGAATGAAGGTGTTCTTTCTGTATGGAAAAATAAAATTGTCGATAGGATCGTATTTGTGTCAAATATGCAGCGAGCTGTAAAACAAAGGAGAGAAGAAGAGAAGCGCCACTGGGCAAAGGGGTGGCACACAAACACGGTTATTTAGTCAAAAGGCGGGTGAAGTGATCGCGTATGACAAAATACGCGGGGTGCGGTTGATGTGCTAAAAGAGAACTGGTATCGGGTCTTCTACCACATAAACAACATTTTTGGCTCATGTGCCAAATCTGTTCGTTAAATTGCCGATTTTTTGTTGTTGTTGGGCTGAATTTCTTACTTGGTACTTTTTGTGGGATGGGAATTGGGGGTTTGTTGCTGGTCAGGCCAAGCATCAAACTGGAAATTACTACACAGAAGAAATAGTGACTTCTCAATTCAGGACTTTTACCAAGTAAATGTACACAACTATATCTAATTTTGTTGCATAAAGCCTCTATGCATATCTGAAATAGATTGTACAATTTACTGCCCCCCAACATGATTTTTCCATGAATGTTCTCATTTAATATGGGCACTCACTACTAGGTACAGAGTCTGCCTAATTGGGTCATTACCAGGATCCACAACCATGAGAAAGCCTTTGAGTAACCAATCATAATAATGCTTCTATATCTCTGGGTAAGCCCATATAGAACTCTGTAGTAGATCTATAAATTCCAAATTTAACCAAAATGTCCACAAACTTGCACATATACAAAATATACACATACAGAAATTGAGCGATTAACGTGGTCTCTTCTGAACTTCATTTTGGCGAGACAAAACTACGAGGGCATCTTATTTTAGAACGGCCCGTAGTATCGACCTGTCTTTTCAAGTCTGTTTACAAGAGCAATGGCAGCCCTGTAAAACCACCCACCTAAGTTAATTGTACAGATATTTAAGGAGCTTGCAGGTGTCTGCTACACTGGTTCCACCATCCCCCATAATTAGGGAAAACTATACCACACAACCTGTGGCTATGCATTATATGCTCACACAGAGCCATATTGACATTCTCAGCCCCTATTGTCTTTCACCTCTGTTGCATTCCGCTATACGGAGCCATGATAGGCAGATCGATAGTGCTCGGACTGACTACGGTGGAAATAGGATCTCTCTCAGGCTAGGCTTCTAAAGTTTGATCAGTGGCAATTTGGTAAGTTATGTTGCACACTTCAGATTAATACTTTTTTAAAATATTAAACGCAACAGCAGCGAACATGGTGTATTTAGTTTGCATCAAGTACTACCCAGAGCCGTGGCTATAAAATGGTATTTTTATCATTTGTGGATAAACAGAAACATATACTCTTGCTTATTTAGTTTTGAACAGACTTTAGAAATAGTTATAGGCAGTTAGCATAATGTTATGTGAGTGAGAAGATATGTGTTTGAATCACTCTGAGACAAGAAGCAGAAATGGATAGGCCATGTATTTTTTTATATAAAACAGCCTTACTATACAGATCAAAGAATTTCTTATGCTCCAAAAGTTTGACTCAGATCCTACACAAGCAATCGATAACAATGAAATAAGATATGGAAACTCAATTTTCAATTCTGATGCTTTCATTTTCCAACCAGGTTAAACAGCAGCCAAAATTACATGTGTTACAGTAATAAAAGATTTGCTGATACATTCTCACAAATTATTTGCAAATGTCTAATTAAGTGACCTCACTTTTGTGCCTTGAAATGAAGGACAGAAATTTCACTCCTGGACTTGAGATTTCTTAAAGGTGTATTTCATGATCCTATCAGCTCATTTGTGGTTTATGGTTCACTAAATATCCCTGAGAAAAGCTTATTCCACAATTTCAGATGATTCTGACAGTGCATCTATGATGCAAATGCTTGTATCACACTGCCCCATAGGCCACTGTCTTGTAATTTGTCCGTTTATGTACAAAAAATACAAAATTATGAATTCCTTCAAAAGCAGATCAAAGTTGCACGTAAGATTATGCACACATACTATACTTAGACCAACGCTTCAGATGATATAAAAATCTGAACCTTTTTGAGGTAAGTCGGGGGAGGGGGGACGAGGCTGTGGATTACAAAATGCCCCTTTAAAGAAACAGGTCAACACACCTTTAAGAAGTGTTTTTTTAAAAGAAAACTTACCTATATATGATGAACACCAACCAATGGAGAAGGCCCAAATTAGAAACACACACATGAAAAAGGAACAGAAAAAAGAACAACATTTTAAAAAGTGATAAATATAAACCTATAAAGATAATATATTTTGCTAGACAAAATGTTACAATTTTTTTCCATAACATTTTGGCTTATAATCTTCTCGTCTGATTTCATTTTGTCTGCTAATTTTCAAACATAAGTTTTACTTCACTGTAACTCTAATCTTAACCCTCGTCTAACCAGGCTATTTTTTCGTCTAACCAGCAGGGGGTCATTGCAACCCTCCAAAGATTTTCCATGCCAATTTATACAGTAAAGTATAGGAGGCTTCACCAACCCCCTCCCTACACCTCAACTTTGGCGGCTTACCCTACCCCCTGGTGGGCCCATTTTTTTCACTAAAATGTGCACAAAGATTACCTAGAATCATTTTGCATCACAATTGTGCATTTTTTTGCACCGGGATAAACTTGAAGGGAGGTTGCAACACCCGCAGTTAGGCAAGGGTTAACCCAAAACACTTACCCTAAACCATAACACTAACCTTAATTCCCAATTCTAACTCTACAATTAGAGGATACAATGAAAAGGCAGACACATGAGTTACCAATACCAGCACAGTTTTCCATTTCCATGGTCCAATTTCATAGTACATTACCATATGCTGCCTTGCTGTTGCATTTGTGAACAATGCTATCTCCAGTAGACGGCTCTGACACATCAGATAAATAGAGCAATATTACACAATTGCCATCTTAACTTTTCAAGGCCCCCAACATGAGGCAACAAGACCCCGATGAGAGTCATTATGTAATACTGCTGTTATTTTTGTGTACAGAAATGTTCATGTTTAGGTAAATTGTGCAAGTTTTTATTTCACAGAATTTATGCCAAGTATAATGTATCCCTCCAATACATGAATGTATTTTTTGTGCATTGATATTTTCGCATTTCCATGCCCATTTGGAAAATTCACGAAAATAAAACCTCGCGAAAAATACCAACATATTCAGCAATATTATTTGTGTCAATACATGAAAGGATTACAAGTTGAACAGGTGTCCTGAGACCTCTCAGCTATTTTGATTGCATTAAACTGACCCTATCTGATATAAAAAATATTGCCATCTCCAGTCTACCACTGTTAGAGCCAAACTGTAAAAATGCTTAGAGAGGGAGTGCAGCAAAAGAAACCATTTAAGACATTTTACATTATACCCCTCCCCTACTTTGCATCGTGCTGTATTCTGTTAATGATAAAGAGTAGGTGGGAAGGGTAAATGTAATTATGAGACATTCAAACCTATAGAATTTGCATGTTTAGAAGAATGTACATAATTTCTGATTTTGTTAATAAAATAAATCCAATTGCTTTAGTTTCTTGCCAGTCGAAAAGTACATAAAACTTGTGTAGTACAACAACCCCGACTTTGCAAGTAGTCTACCTGCTGGGTCGGTTTGGTGGCTGCAAAAGACTAAAAAACATTCCCAGTTTTGTCTCTTGGTATTGTACAAAACCCACAGAATTGCTTTCAAATTTTAGAAAATAACTGAATGAGATATGTATTTTATTACATCTAAATTAGGGCTCAAATTTCTCGCTATAGTCCATTGCACATTTGTAGTTGTTAATGTGTCAGGCAAATAGTTAATACTAGTGGGCAAGCTGTAGAGTCAATGGTATAATCGCCATCATAATTTCTGAAACAAATGGCATGTGTGCACATGCCTGGAAAAGGTGGGGAATTTGGGAATGCCATTTTTGGGAAATTTTTTGTCCTTTAGGTAAAGAAATACATAAGAATTGAAGAAAAATTGGGCAATCTTGGTGGGAAATTTGGATATACCTGGGAAATTTGATGCGATCTGGGAAAACCCGCCACATGGTGGGAATTTATATTTTGAGTTTTTACTATCACTGCAGAGTTTCCATAACTGTTTACTTCTTTCGTCTTTGATACACACATCAAAAGTTACGCCTTATACAATCTGACAAAAAATAAAGTACAATATAACAGATTTTTAAGCTATTTTCTTTATTTTTTTCAAAACTGTCCTGTGCGACATGTGGCGGGTTTTCCCAGATCACATCACATTTAGCATTTTTTCTGGCCCTGCCCACACATCTGTTGAACTGTGTATTGGATTCCTGTTGTCAAGTGTTCATCACACACATCTGCGTAGCCAGAATTTTGTTTCAAAATTACTGACGAAGACTATAGACCACAGGAACTGTAGCCAAAGCTAGCCTTTGCAGACAAGTTGTTGAACAGTTAAGTGCACAGCCTGATCTAAATATTGGACACAATTACATATTACCCTTCACACCTACTATTATGCCAAGTCTTTGATCAGTGATTCTTGAAGATCTACTGCCTCAAGGAAAGAAATTGATAGTTATCCTAATACATGGCAGCACACAAATGTATCACATGGCAGCTATTGCACTTAAGACCTTCTTGCACTCACATTTAAGATGTACTAGGTGTCTACACAATGTTTTTAAACCAGTTTCATCGTGCCAGCACAAACATTGTGCCCCCGACATAGTTTCTTCCAATTTATCATATTGCTTTCTCAACAAGGCATATTGTTATATTAGAGGGTGCTGTACTTTAATACACCTATCCTAATAAACAACAGTATCCTAGCATACACAGCTACAGTATGGTTTGTGATGAATAGGCAGGCCTCAATGGGGATTCCATTTGAAATTTATACCCCTTCTGTAGAAGATTTACCTATATTGTTCACTGAATAAGTGTATATTTCAAACCCAATTGGCAATTCCATTTGAAATCCATACTCCCTGTGAAAGACATTTCTTCCACAGAGGGTGTATTAAGTCAATCCCACAATGCACCAGTTTTGGAAAATTTCACCTCTATAGGGGCCCACAAACATTTTATTCTTACCTTAAAGAACTGACTTATGCTCATTTTAGCCCACAAAACATTAGTACTTAATAAATTTTTAGCATGATTATGAAATGTCCTGTGGTTCTTTAAGTTTTAGAACACTTTTCATCCCTAAGAACTGACATGTTTAGTACAGTGCAGTATAGGCACATTGCAATGCATTATGGGATTGATTCAAAACACCCTCTGACAGTGGGGGTGTGTATTTTAAATGCAGTCATCCAATTGGCTATTCCATGTGAAATCCATACCCCCTATGGAAAAATTTATTTAAATGTTCCACAAGGGGTGGTAAAGATTTCATAGAACTTTCTAGAATTCAATAAAATAAGGCAGCCACAGATATGCAAGGATCTACTAGAGTCAAACAAACAGTCTTTTGGACAGTTTGGTTTACAGCAAAGACCACAGGTCCTCAACATCTCAAAGCCACTACCATTTGTAGAAAATTTTGCTCCGAATGTCCCTGGTTTATTCACGAACAAACTATAATGTGAGAAAGAATGGCATGCTAATTCCACCACACACACACACACACACATATATAACATCATGTCTTGAAATGCCACATTCCCAATTATTTGTTTAAGCACAGACATGTCAGGTTAAGCACACACAACTTGTTTACATGGATAACCATAACCAACAGAAAATATATCAAACACTGGCTAGGATATTGCACCCAAGGGGGTGTTTATTCAGGGGGACTTAGATGGAAAGGGTACTACAAGAGGTACTCTGCAGAATAAGGGTCCCAATTCCAGCCCGATATTTGGATAATGTATAATAATAATAATAATAACAGGAATTTGTATAGCGCATTATACAATGTCTCAATGCACTTTACAAGAAAACCTTAAATATACATGAATTTATAACCCAAATAATGGTTTAAAACCAGAACCTACACAGAATCTTATAAATAATACAGATGAAGCATAGTTATAACAAGGTACATAAAGCATTGTATAAATGAAAGCATGCAAAAACAACGACATAACCATATTAGGTTATAGGTGTCATTCATTGTGGACCAACTTGCCGTTCAATTATTGCAGACCAAATTGAACCTAACTCATCTTTCCTTCTCATCTAGGATACAAAATTGCGCATTTCTATTTGTTTGAAGAGCGCCCCCAATTTTCCAAAATTTGTGAGATTTTTGCACAGTTGGATTGGTAACTGGTTAGTAAAGTATACCTGTGATGTAAAGGTCAAACATGTCTATGTATCGCAAAAGAAGGAATTTTGTAATTGGGATAATATCGGAGATCCCGATAATAATTCAATGGCTGCTGGAAACAGACTTCCAATATGAAATAGCCGGGAAATAGCGCCATGTACGTGTGTAAGCTCATCCAATAGTTGTTCCATTGGTTCAGGAAAGTCACGTTAGAGGTCATTTTCGTGAGGTGGCACTATTTTCACAATGGACGGACAGAAATTTTATGTTTCAAGTTCCACCATTAAATTGCAATGGGGATCCCGATTCTAATTACAAAATCAATTCTTTTATGAAAAATACACACTTTTGAGCATTACTATTTGCAGGTATAGTTTACTAGACAATTACTAACACAACTGGGCAAAAATGTCAAATTTTAAAAATTGGGGGTGCTCTTCAAAAATGTGCTGTTATTGCTTTAAGTCTCCAAGGTCTAGAATGGCACTTTGTCATAATCAGTTTGGCAATATTCCAATTCCAGCCCAAAATTTTGATAATGTATAGGTGTCAATCATTGTGGTCCAACTTGCCGTTCAATTATTACACACCAAATTATACCTAACTCATCGAAACTACTCATCTTTCCTTCTCATCTGGGAAACACAATTGTCCATGTCTATTGTACTAAAGTCTCCAAGGTCCAGATTGGCACTTTGTCATAATCAGTTCAGCAATATTTTATGATCGAGAAAGTTTCCATTTATGTGGACTGGCAGTAGATTTCCAGAAATGGAAGCTTTCTCAATTAGGAAACATGAAACACTGCTTAACTGATAATGCATATAATCCAAGCTACAATGTTATACTTTCAGACTTCACAAACTCATATTATTCATCTCATTTGGGCTATTGGAGATAGGGTTCCCTAACCACCATGAGCTATGATATCCCTAGCTACAGACATGCTTCAATCTGTCGAAAACATGCTTAAGACACCTCAGTTAAGGTGGTTGAGTATGGCAGTGGATGTCAGTAGTGTGTAATCAAGCACAGAAATGCCAACAAGTGTAATGGCAGTATGTACTCAGGCTACATACTGGCCCTAATTATGGCAAAGGGTGGATTTATTGACAGCATGCTTTCTTTATGCAATGGTGGTTTGTTAACTTTCCCCGTGACCCTCAATGGATGAAAGAATGTAACTTGTAATGGAAATAAAAGCAGGATACTCCCTTTAGCCATGTTACGTATGATACCACACACTATGGCAAATGAGAGTATTCTTTCCTTATATTCCTTGTAGGCTTCATCAATTTCCCATGTGAGGGTCAAAGGGAAAGGTTAGGAAAGACTATGGCAAAAGAATGCAAGTTGTCAGTATGCTATATACAAGATATACCCTTTTGCTAAAAAGAACAAATATATTCCAGTATCTAATGCTGGCATATAGAAACATACAATACAATATTCTTTGCTTATATATTTTGATGAAGAAAAAGCAAGTATAAGGAAAAATAAAACTGCCAGCAGCATTTTGGAGTTTGAGACAGATCACTAACAAAACGCGCTTGATTTCGCAGATTTCCAAGTCCGTTTCTCTCCCCGCAGTTCAATTCACCAGGCATTTAGTTCCATGCCATCCGCGAACTATGATATCACTCAATACCAGCAATGCTTGATCTAGGTAAACATACTTAGACATCGGAGACGAGGCAGTTAACATGGCAATAAATGTTGGAGCGTCGTTATTAGCCAAGAAGCCCTAGCTTAACGCCACAACGATTTGATATTGAATGAATCGTACTTGGTTGTCCCCAAGGGACTAATGAGGTACCGGCCAAAAGTGCAGATAGTTTGCTATTCAACATCTTCTTGATGTGCTATGGTGATGGTTTTATGGATGATAGAGGCAGTTCAAAGGACTGCTAATAAGCTATGAAAACAAGACACTACAGTTTGTACATCATGGTTTATGAACATCAGACATACTACTAATTTATTGAAAGGTCATTACGATACCAATTGCTACCATTTTTATAATGCATTAGAAACAATAAAATGGTGTAAATTTCATTTCATTCACTAATGGAATCTAAAGCATGTTATGCATGAATGATATTGTATTTTAAATTGTTTGTCTACACAGAATAAAACCTAATCATCTAATTGATCCCGAACAATCAAACAGTCTTGAATATAAATAGCAAAATTAAAAGATAAAATAGACTTATGTTTTGTCCAGGCACATTGGAATGATACTATTTATTCTAATTTTTTTAAAGGTGGACCAAGAGATTTCATATATCGGATGTCACTAAAAAAATTGAACGCCCGTAATTTTTACACTAATGTAATGCCTATCTTTAAACACATACCCATCTAAAAAGGTTTAACTTAATTTTGTTTGTACAAAAAGTGTGAAATATCTAATTTAGGTTTTGCTCCAATACAAAAATTCAGTCTATGTCTTATATTGAAACATACCATATTTTCCGGAATGTAAGCTGCTTAGCGTATAAGCCACACGGCCACATTGGCAGACAATCTGCATGAAAGACAGCTGACTTAATGCAAATGTTTACAAGACCACCCAAGTAAACAATTTATTTTCCTTATTTTTCAACTTCAACTTTAAACACGGACCAAGTTAGTATCTAATTTATATGAATTCTCTGCATATGATCCAATATATGGATACTGGAAATCTCTAGTGTGCCTTAGTCTCAATACACACTGTTTTTTTTTGTTTCTCTATATAAATGTAAACAACAGATGGGTAACATGATCAACAACCTCACATTGCCCCCCCCCCATTTACTCCATCAAAATTGAGATTTTGGTATCAGAAGAAAATTGCATATTTTTCTCTTTACCCCAGTAAAATCTAAGGCCCAAGAAATATTTCTTCTTATGTTATGAACAATACATCTTTACATCAATACATTTTTTTTTCTTGAGCAATCCTATTCACATTTTGTAATTGACCTTGATCACTTGCATTACATTTAAACTTCAAAGCGATGATCTACAGCCACAGGCTTTTTCAGTTCTTCCCTAAGACACTGCCAAAACAGTTGCTGCCCATACCCATCACCGGGCCATTTCAAGCGTTGGTACATTACTACTGAATAATTGTCTTAACATCAGAGTCATTTTCCTATCAGGTATGTCTTCTAGAACTATTAAGATTAACACTCTGTGGCCTTCTTCCACCATCCGTTGATGTGCCATACTTAATTGAAAATAGCACCAATTGTCTTCAACAAATTCCCTTGATAATATAACAAGGGTCTTGCGACTTCTTTGTATGCTCATAGATATGGACCTAATAAGAAGCCTTCCTGCACGTATATCCCTATTTTTAATACAAAGTCTAAATTGTTCTTCTCCTTCCTCGATGTTGGGCAACAGTTGTTCATCAACCCAATCTTCATCCTCATTGTGATAGGCAATGTAGGCATCAAATCTTGGAATTCCATCCTCATCTTCATCCTCCTCAGCATCAAACATTATTATCAATGTAATTTTGATAGTTTTTTTCTCCTGTGTGTCATCAAGAAGTTTATACTGTCATGCCAGCGATAATCACTAAATTGAAATGTTTTTGCAATGTGATAACAAAAATCACTGCATTGGAATGCTTAAGACAAGTAAACCAGCGAGGATAGCCACAGTCCAATCTACTACCATCTGTTATGCGCCCAATCTTTTCTTGAGTCAGGTGAAGCTCAGAGATAACTGGTGGTCATATATTCTCCAGAGCTGCATTGATAGATAAACACTGTATCTCCTCAGAATCCCACTTCCTAAATACCTCAATGGAGCAATCGCATAAAAAAATGGTTCCCTTGGCAGTCCAAAAAATTCAGACAATCTTGCCTTTTGAATGCAAAGAGAAAGATCTGGAGATAACCGCGATAAACCATTCATCTCTGCTCAGAAGCATGTCTGTACCTTGGAAGGTATTCCAAGTTACTTGCTGATGTCAGCTTATTGTTTGCCAAGTTGGGTAGGTCAATTACTTAAAGACCAACAAATCATCGCTTTCAATCACTGAGCTTTGATTGAACTCAAACTAGGACTCTTGTTGAGGTTTCTACAAGCTCCTTATTGGTTTTACAGAAGTAGAGCAAGATCTCCAATTGGCCCATCCGTAGAGTTTATTCCAGACAGTGCATAATCATAACACTCTCTCTGAACCCGAAGTTTAGTTTTGACAGACGTAAAACAACAAGGTAGGACAAACGCTATTCTCTATAAGGACAGACCATTCACTGGCATCCACTTCAATCAATCAAATTAGGTGCTTTCTGACACACATGAAAGACTGGCCAAATGGAGCTACTATTGCACTACTTAATGATTGTGCGCCATGTGGAGTGTTTCAAGTCTTGTAGGTGATCATTCCCCTTGACTTTCTTCCACAGGCCATTGTGTGGCCAGATCTAGTCTTGTAATAGAATATAAGGAGCCAATTTGTCAAGATAAAGACATCCTTGCATGCCACTTAAATTCAAGATTCCAACTCTGGAGAGAGTGTAACTGTTAAACACCTCCAAGCATTGTTTTGGCAAACCTTTAAAATTGAGTACCAAACTAACTCTTGTAAATGTTTCAGTCCTTCAAAGGTGGCATTCGACAGTGTTTGACCACAGCATTATCTTTGTCCCTAAGGCCCTAGGAATCTTAGTTTACTGAAGATTGGGAACCCAACAAATGTGAACCACTGATCTGAAACATACCACCAGTTATTTCAGTACCACAGGAGACCTTCCACTTTGCCCTGATGGCCAATGTTGTTGAGTTTACGATGATTTCAGATCTGGTTGAAGAATTTTTAGTGGGGTCAGGGTTAAAGGTGAAGTTTTATGTTTCAAGTGTGTATCCACGTATCATGCTTTGAATCACAGCAGCACTGTCTTCATCAGTTATACAAGGTGAGGCTCGTGAGATGTTTCAGTAATGGTCATACGACAGAGGACAGTAATTATTGCCATATTGAGCAAAATTCTATCTTTTAAGAGGACTTGCCTTCAAAGCAGTCCTTCATCAGGTTGATATGGTAACCCCATTCTTCAATGTAATGCGGTGAATTTAACCAACATAAGCTGATTTTAGACCACTTGCCATAACGGTAAGTTATGATCTCTAACTTGTCTTGCCCTATCAGTAATCTGTCACATTCTTCACATTCAGGTCTGCTACATCGATCTGAGATCTGTAGGGAACAAAGATGAACAAATGGAGTTCCGGTCCTTTTGAGCAAAGTAATTACCCATCCAAGTAAAGTGACTGCAAGTTATCCAACCCAGAAAATGTTTGACGTAGAAAGAACTGATATGTCATTTGTAGAAAGAATCAAGTCCTTTTGTACTGCAGTGAGTGCTGAAGAGTGTCTCTGGTAAGTTCTTCAGCGTTGCCACTTAAATCAAGACATTTTAAGTTGATAAAGCTCTTTGAATGCATTGCTGTTTATATCAAATTATATGGCTGAAGACAAGAGCCACATCGGTAACTTGTGAAGCCCACTGACCAGCTCAGTGAGGTAGTTTAGTTTATTGTTGAATAGGTCCAGCTGTCTGCAATTCAGTATGATGTGGTAATGGAGGAATGCAGAGACGGTCCCTGTTTTGAGCAATCCAGACTTCTATATTTATCACAGCTTACACTGTAGACTTCGTGGGTACGTACGGTTGACAAAAAATTTGCTCTACCCCTAAATCCAAGACAAAGACAACAATAACTTGACATAACGTTGACATCATTACTTCCACTGTTCATCCAGGTTCAATAAAATATGACAGATTATTGCCCCAGAAGTTTTGAGGGATGCTGTATGGATCGATTGACCAATTGGCGCTACTACCAAGATCTAACCAAACTAAACCACCTGACTGTAATACTTATGTACTGTAACCTTAATTTATGTGAACCCAGCTGCAACAAATATGCTCCCAATGCCAAAGCGAGTGTTTTTGAACCAATCCCATAATTCATATTGCAAGGTCCCTATACTGTACTTGTACTAAACACATATCCAGTACTCTTGGTTTAACCAAGTTTATTTCGTGGTGTGGTTTCATGCAGTGTTTTAATTTCTCAATATTGCATTATGGGCATGCGCGCGATGCGCCAAGTCCATAAATATTAACTTTCCTATTGAGGTACTATTACAGATGGAAAGTGTCCAATTCACTCCTTGCCAAGGATGATAATAGTATTCCAGTTCCCTTCCTTAACAATAATGAAGTTTCTGTTTTAATTGTGACAGACTTTAACTAATTAACCTTAATTTTATAACAAAGTATAGTATACAAAATTACTGCTCATTAGGGAAATGGTGCAAAATAACTACCCGAGGACTGGAGACTGTGGTCCTACTATTTTCCCGAGACCGAAGTCGAGGGTAATAGTAGGTCCACGGTCTCCAGTCCCGAAGGGTCGAGGGAATAGTAGGCAACGGTCTCCAGTCACCGAGGGGGAGTTATTTTTGGCACCATTTCAACAAAAAAAAAAAATACTTAGAGCAGTCACATCTTTGTTTTTATAACATATAAAAATATTTGTGTCATTTGAAAAACTTGCCAAGTCTCGCCAAGATCAGCTGCCACCAGCCCGCACGCACTCAAGCTGAGTCAAGATAGCAATCCAGGGAAAAAAGTTCCCATTAAAAATGACTATTATCCTGTGATGGGGGAAATAGTCGGTTTTAATTATGGGAACTTTTTTCCTCCTGTGAATGTTGGGGAAACTAGTCTTAAATATTTATGTCCGTGACATAGTTCCTCCACCAATCAAATGACAAATAGTTTTATGTGTTATATAAAACGCATAGACACTTACTTAGAAGAAATTGACTGTTAAGAACCCTGTTGCCGTTCTTATGTTTTGTGTAAACAGCAATTAAAGACACTATCAGGGATTCACCCGAAAGGGTCACAATATTTGAAATTTGCCGGAAATCCCTTCAACGTGACGGATTGTGGTACAATTATTATTTCTTTCTTCTTTTCTTCCTTCTTTTTCCAACTGAAAAGTTGGCAGAAAAGGAAGAAACCTGCAAGTGCCAAAGCTATCTCCATTCATTACATATAGTAGCATAGTGTCCCTACAGACAGTAATGACTAAAATAAATCAACCGATTTTTTCCTTATAGTTGCCTTTTGGGGTCTTATCATTTGTAGGATATGTTAGAGTAGCTATAACGTGTTTTCAGAATAATGCAAAAATCTGTTTTTGATGATTTTTTTAATTTTCTTATAAGCAAGTCACTGATCGTGCCTTTAACTTGCAACTAGTTTGTATTAGCCTGCACACTTCCAGGCTTTCATGGAATTGTCTGAAGTTACTCAGGGGAACCCCACCGTTTCCCACGTATGATACACACATGAAAATGGAAGCCAAAAGTTTTGTAGCGCATTATCATTAATCTATACATTTAGACTATTAAAATAGTATATTTTGTTAACTGAATCCTGGTAAAAATAATGCATACATTGAAGTTTACATCAACTTTAAAAGCATTTGGAAACTAAAACCCGCAAAGTTAAGAGGGAATATCCGTATAAAATTTTTCTACTACTATCCTTTGGTCATAAGTCTTGGAAACAGTTGTCAATATTGACAGCTTTGCAATATATATAAGGCTTGAAATGCATTGTCACTATAACTTTCTTTCCCCCTCCCCACCATCCGTCCCAAGTCAGTTTTAAAATATTATTCACGAGATTGTTGTGGTAAGCATGATGCACTATGATCAATGAATTGAGGAGGGGGGCGGGACCCAAATCTGCACAAAGTTTACCAACATTATTCTACAGAAAACTAGTGATCTAATAATCATATAAGCCATTGCTTTAAGAGACACAAGGACATCTCCAGAAAATTGCCCCAATTTTCAAAACTGGAATTTTTTGTTTTTAGAATGCTTATAAAGGTATTAAATTACACTTGAGTGAAATATGTCATTAAAGGGGCGTGTTCCGATCGTCTTTGGGACCCCCCTGTTTACCCGGAAGTAGTATCGATTTTGATATCAGATACATGCCTATTTTTTC
Organism: Ophioderma brevispina; assembly: GCA_023653785.1. Classification (NCBI taxonomy): domain Eukaryota; kingdom Metazoa; phylum Echinodermata; class Ophiuroidea; order Amphilepidida; family Ophiodermatidae; genus Ophioderma; species Ophioderma brevispina. Next base: position 39,452 of record JAMKCH010024745.1, on the reverse strand, counting down.
GCATTGTCGCCCTGAAATTTGGCCCTCGAATCATTTCATTCCAGAATCATACAAAAAATCCGCCGTTTTAGTGGTTAACCACTTTATTAGCACAGTATTGAATAGGGCCGTTGCACCTGCTTAATTGGCGTCTACATCATCAAAACGCAAGTTTTTGTTTCCCCCGGTACTTGTTGGGGTGTGTGCAAGTGCCAGGCTCTCTATCAAGTAGAAAACACAATACACATAAATCGGAACAACCACCTTTAAAGTTTAAACACCATTATTCCCATGTCTAAAAATCCAAGATGCTGTGTTCTTTTCCCGTTTTCTAATAAGAGCCATATTTCTGCATTCTAGAGGACAATTTCAATTTTATTAAAACAAAAACACAACCACAATGTACTTCCTCCAAATGAGCATGAAGTTGCAAAATGTGTGGAAGATATTCTAAAATTGGTGATATTGAAGCCTACTACGGTTATTTTTGTCCAGAATTGGATTAAAATTGAGGGAATTTGGGGGTGGTAGGTTATACAGGCTAACCGGCTTTGTGCCCAGATCGTTTTGAAATTGTTCAATCAATGTTGGTATTGGTGAAAGAAACATGCATGGCCAAATTTTACATTTTTTTCCAAAAAGGCATTTTAGAGATATGTCACCTATGCGTTTTCAATTCCCAGAGACTTTGTACAGGGACTGATTTGGCAAGTATAGAAAATGGACCCAAATGGGGCAATTTTGAGTGAAAAACATATACATTTTATTTCAATTTTTCTAATGTAAGTTATGAATTTACAGATAGGATTTGGTTTTTTACTGGTTAAGAAATAACAAAAATCATACAATTTAAACTAGAGGCAATTGTGCTCGAAGAGCACGAACCTAAGCGTGGGATCAACTGACTAGCCAGACCTCTGTTTTTGAATGTCATTGTTCTGGACACTAATTGCTGTAATGATCACTTGCTGATCACTGATCCAAATTTTGTTTACACCTATGCCATCGACCATAGACAATGAATGTGCACAACTGTCATATTCGAGCACCTTATTTGTCAAAGGGAAATTTTCATGTGTAATTTAGCCAAAATGGTCAGATGACCATTATAGCAATTGATTTGTGGCAGAAACAGCAAAAGAGGGTAAGCAAGACTACCTGTAATGACCCTGCATTCACCTTTTGGACCCCAATGTGTAAACACCCTGTATTGCCATGGTCCACATACAAGGTCACTGTATACTTTATTTCATCTGTCATTAATCCCTACAAGTTGGGTATCTTGGTATTTTTGCAATCTGGGCAATATGTTATTCAGCATATTTTGACCTTTCACCCCTAAACGATGGGTCACAGAGCGGGGTCCCTGTGGAATCTTCATAATTCATCGATGCCTTCATGATGGCTTAATTAGATAGTCAAGTAAGCTTCTTCAGATTTGAATTAACCCTCAGATGACCCCCATTTACCTTTTGACCCCCGTTGTGAGCCATGGATAATAAGCTTATATCCACAGTGGTTCTTGTGTGACCCAAATAGACATTAATTCCTAATTTGGTTTATAATTATAGTGTTTTTTGCATATTAATTAGCTCATTTGCAATATCTACAGATTAGGGGCCCTTGGAGCCAATTTCTGTCTATAACTTAACTCGTCTCAACACTATCTGCACTTTTGCACAGACATCAAACCCATCCAAGCTTAATCATTTTTTGAGATATAGCATTTTTTGCCATATTAATTAGATATGGGCCCCCATTTTTAATGTTAATGAACGCCGATCGTTTCTGTGTACATCCATATGAAGGATTGTCAAGGATCTTGTGAACAAATTTGGAATCTATAGCTTGTTGTCTGTAGGACCAATAGGCTTTTCAAGATTTTTACAAAATGGTGGCTGACTCTTCCGGTTACGTGACCTTTGAACCCCAATCTGAGTACACTACATATGCAGCTTGGGTCAGCCGGTCATTCTGAGCGAATCTGGTCAAAATTGGCATAAAGCGTTTGGCACTAGTAAGCATTTTGGTAGAAATGGGAAAAAGAACTAGATCTGGATAACAGATCTGGACCAGGGAGGTAGTTACCTTGACCTAATTACTTTTTACTCGAAATATTTATGACACTTAGAATGTCAAAGGATCTTTCAAATGTCAGCTCAATCGGAGCATTTTGAAGTTGAAGTTTGACCCTCTTAATACATTTGACCTCAAAAATAGTTTCACATGTTTAAATTCATCAGGACACTTCAAGTCAAATTTCAGCTCAATCTGAGCATTTTGAAATTGACCTTTGACCTTTAATGACCTTTGACCTTTTAATTTTAATGAATTGACCTTGGACTCTCGAACATTTTCAACATTTTTAGAATGTCATCAGGATCATTTCAGTCAATATCAACTCAATGGGAGCATTTTGAAATTTGACCTTGACCTCTTAATGACCTTTGACCTGCAAAAATTTTCATCATTTAGATGTCAATACAAATGGATCATTCAGATCAAATTTCAGCTGCGTCTAGTTATATTTTATACAGAGTAAAGGAGTTTGACCTTAGTGAAACCAGATAACCTTTGTCAAAATTTCATTACGTAAAGTTTGTAAGGGATGTCAAACTACAACACACACAGGGAGTCACATGATCATTACTATGTAATCTGTAGGAGTAGTGATTTGAAAGGTAACATTAATGATTGTATTTGACCTATGACCCTAAAATCTGCGTTTATATGACAAAGTCATAATTGACTTTTTTGTAGTGTTGATCAAGTCTACAAGATGACAGTATCTAGTTGAGAATGAGCCTAATTCTAGGTTTTTTGCATGGTTAACATGTTACTCCTGTGAACCTATCGTGACCTTTGACAACAATCTGGCCATGTCAAACGTTTGTGTGTATGTCTTGTCCTGGTCACCAGTGTGTAATATCGCATGTTGCATGTCTGGAGATATTAGATGATGACAGAAAGAAGAAAGAAAGAAGAAAACGGTACAGAAGAAAACCACAGTCGAGGAACTCGACTGTGTAATCAGAAGAAAGAAGAAGAGAAATCCCAAAGGCGAAGACCAGCCGTGCTACGCACAGGGCTAGGTAAAACAAAGAACAGGTGGTGCACTAACACTTTGTGGTTTAGTTTTCTAGAAATACTGAAGTATCCACTTTCATAATTTTTCCAAGAAGAAACTACAACTCCATTGGTGATGAATAGGTGTCATATGAAAGGAAATAACAAATTTAGAAATTCTCATGTAGATTTTGCAAATTGATTTTTTCTATTTCAGATAACAGGTGTTTAATTTTTCCCTAAATTATTTTTCCCTAAAAAATTTTTCTAAGAAATCAAACCCTTGATTAAAAAAAGCCACGTGAGAGTTTAGGTATGTTGTTTTACACACACATCCCTAGAGTTTCAGCTTAAAGCACCTTCCATTTAGGCTTGGAAAAATTATTTTATGTAAAAATTATGAATTTTTAAAGAATTAACAAAAACACTAAAAAACAACATTGTGGCAGTCCTTGAAAAAAACTGGCAAAAATATGTGGATGCGACTGGGAAACCCCGCCACTGGTGGAACTTTATATTTTGAGTTTTTACTATCACTGCAGAGTTTTAATATTAGTTTCCATAACTGTTTACTTCTTTCTTCTTTGATCAACACACTCAAAGTTAAGCCTTACATCTGACAAATCAAGTACAATTAACAGATTTTAAGCTATTTCTTTATTTTTCAAAACTTTCCTGTGGCGAACTGTGGCGTGTTTTCCCAGATCACATCACATATTTATGGAGGAAAGTTCAATCCTTACCATAGTATTTGGACTAAATTGCTACTTGGGGTTGATTTTAACTCGGGTTATTTTTCTGTAAGACAATTTTATCCGATGATCCTACCCTTAAAACATTTGGGGACTAAAAATTAGAGGCCTAAAAATTGTTTGATTGGGCGTAACCTAGAAAAACTAGGTGCATTCAATGGTCGTACCCATCAATTGGGATGGTTAGGGGAATGCATAGTTGTAATTAAGTTTGGATTTGGACCTCCCTTTGGCCTTGAGTGACCCCTGATGACCTTAACATGACCTTTAACATTTCGCCATCAAACATCACCCCGCTCACCCACGTTTCATTTGGATCACCAAAGTTTACCTCATTTACCTCTTTGACGCGTAATTACTATGATGACCTTGTCATGACCTTGAAGGTTTTTGTCAGCAATACAACCCCACCTCCAAGTTTCTCTCCATCCATACTTACACAATGTTTCCCCATTTGAACTCATTTGACTTTGAATGTCCCTGATGACCTTGGCTTCACTAACAAACTCAGTCTGTGGAAGATCAAGGGGCACCCACCCACCAAGTTGGCAGAAACCTACGGCCCTCGTCTCCAAGAAAATAATAGGCTTTGAACCTCCTTGACCTTAAATGACCTCTAATTACCTTGTTGTGACTTTGACATGTTCGAGCAGCAACAATTGACCCCACCTTCCATGTTTTCATGTCCAGACAACAAAAACGTTTCCCCCATTTTGACTTGGAATGACCCCTGATGACCTGTTAGACCGTTAAAATTCTTTGGTATCAAACATTGACCCCACCCCCCAGTTCGTCTGGATACCCAAAGTTCACTCACCACACCACCCCCTTTTTGACCTTTGACCTCCTTTGACCTTGTATGACACTGATGACCTTGTTGTGCTCCTAAGATTTTTGGTGCATCAACAATTTTTTTTTTTTCAAAATTTTAAACAATACCACCGCTGAAAGTTTCATGGCCTTACACCAATGTTTGCCCCCTTTTACCCTCTTTTGACCTTGAATAACCCCTAATGACCTTGCCATGAACCGTGTAAAATTTTGGGTGCAAAAATCGACCAACCCCACCAGCCAATTTTCTGTCCATACACCAATGGTTACACCCATTATGACCTCATTTGACCTTGCTGACCCTGATGACCTTTGATCCCCTAACCAATAAACCTCGGTCTTTCGGACGGTCAAGGGGCCCACCCACAATTTTCAGGAACCTGCGACTCTCGGTCTCCTGAGACATAATCCAATTAACCTTCTTTGACCTTGAATGACCCCGATGACCTTTCGTGACCTTCAAATTTTCGGCATCAATTGACCCGCCTCCAGTTTCATGTCCATAACACTACCTGTTTACCCTACTGGTTCACTACCACTGTGACCTTGGATCACTACCACTACACCTCGGCTTTGGACGGTCAGGGGCATCCACCCACCATTTTTCAGGAACCTGCGACTCTCTGTCTCTGAGAAACCACCGTTTAACCTTCTTTGACCTTGATGACCCTACTTGACCTTGCGTGCCTTCAAAATATTCGGCAATCAAAAAATCGACGAACCCCACCCTCCAAGTTCATGTCCATACACCCAATGTTTACCCAACCCCCGCATTTGACTCATTGAGCTTGAATGACCCTGACGACCTTTGATCCCGCTAACCCAATATAACCTCGGTCTTCGGAGGGTCAAGGAGCACCACCCACCAAGATTCAGGAACGTGCCACCCTCAGTGTCCGAGAAACAAGTGTTTAACCTCCTTTGACCTTGAATGACCCCTAATGACCTTTTCGTGACCTTCAAAAATTTTCGACAGCAAAATCGCCCCACCCGCCAAGTTTCTGCGCCATACACCAACGTCACCCATTTGACCACCATTTTGACTTTGATGACCCCCTGAGACCTCTGATCCACTACCAATATAACCACCTCGGTCTTCGTTCGGAGGGTCAGGGGCACCCACCCCACCCAGTTTTCACAAGGAACGTGCGACGCCTTGGTGTCCGAGAAAATAGACGTTCTCAGACGACAGACACAATGACAGACGACAGACAGACAGACCGAACACCAGTATTAATAGATGATAGGCATTATTGCCAGACTGCGTAAACTGTTGACATCAAGAATACATAAAACCTAGCCGGTGAAAAGTTTCGTGGACGGAGTAGTGCTTCCCCTCCCCCAACATTTTTACTCGGGTCGTCGGCTAAATGTGCTTCTCAGGTGTGCATTTTGCATAAAACTTCGTCATACTTACATGTGCTTGTATTCGACCTTGTTAGCTCCGCACACATGGTGTGTTGGTGTTTGTGTGTGTAAAATACTTGGGGATCACCAGATCCAAAATATTTTGTTTTCACATTCTTGTGTTGTTTCTAGTCGGACCTTCGATCGTCGTATTGGATTGTGTTATGGATAATTTCTAAGCTGAACATGACTATGAGGAGTATTATGAAAAATGAAAGTTACAAAAAATTAGAAACCGGTCTGTGCGAACATGTGGGAACGAAGATGGTGGACACCGTGCACACTGATCTCTACCCGTCAGTGCCCGTGCAAGTTCCCGCGAAATAAACAATGAGACTATCGGAAAAATACTGGGAAAATCAATAAACCAATTCCCAACATATATCGATTTTCTTTATGCTTTTCTACTATTCGACTGAGCGGGAGACGCTGAGATGACCAATTTTACAAAATACACGAATTTACACTATAATTACTATTTATTGGCCAAACGAGTAAAATATTACTAACCATCCAATGCTGAGTTGAACAATACGTGCAAAAAAGAACAAATAGAAAAATGGTTTGCACATCTTGATGAAACCACAAAGAACCGCACGACCTTGTTAGTTGTTATTTATTTCGCCCTTAGCTGAAACGTAAACCTTGATATGCTACGACTTGTTCGTGCAGTTCAAGGTCCTACATTAACCAATCAGACAACCCGGGCTACGATGCGTGGATATCAAATGGCACACCTCTTTGGAATAACTTAAAGGTTTTCGAACTAAAAGTTGTCGAACTAAAAGTTGTTCCCATGATTTTCTTACTTGATTTAAGAAGTCAAAGTAATGTCAAGTTCCTTTGAAAGTACTACTTCGGAAATGATATACTGGGGATACCTTTCAAGGAACATTCCTATATGCAATTAAATGCTGGCGTGTGATTTCCAAAAGGACTAACACATCGTCACTCGGAAAATTTTCGATGCGTGCAACTTTTCTTAATTATGTTTCTTCATTAAAAAAAATATTTTCTTTCATTTCCAATACGGAACGAGATTAGTAAATAGTTAAGTTACACCTCATGGTTCGGTTTCATTTTGGAAGTTTTTAAGTAATAAATTAATTTAATTCGTTTCATTTTTTTATGCAGGAACCAGGCTTTTTGCGTTTTGTTAAAACCGGGGGAATCCCTGTCCCCAGGTGACGTAATTAGGAATTCCTACTACAAACCTACATGGCTTGGAGGAATAAAAGTTACGGCTTCATTCAGGTGATTTTTCTGAGACCGTTGGCTATACTGGATATTTTCATTACACAGTTTAAGCTCAGCATCTGTTTCCTCCTACTGAGAAAGAGATGAATTTGTTGCCGACTCGCGGTATTTTTCCCAAACCTTGGTTCCCGCCCAGGTTCTTAATTCTCAATGGCCTTGCGTGCAGTGTCACAATGCACGGGCACGGGGGCTACTAGGGTATTAGTGTTGCTTAATTATAATACATTCGGCAAAGCGGGGCTGATTCTAGGCAACCACAGACCCGAAGGGTGAAAAGAAAATTTCTATTGGGTGGTAATCTTACTGAGGTCGCAGCCAGATTTAGGTACCTCGTTCCTCTTCGCTGATAAAACGCCAAAGGCATCACATATTATATCTAAGTGCACGGTGATATTGTTGACCTGTTCTCGACCACTTGATCCAAGACGTCAATAACATACAAACGTGTAACTGCAAATTAGGAACAACAACATTGCCTGAGTGCAGTAGGCCATCACATTGAATAGACCATTTTAACAGCATGTTTTTGTAAAATGTTAGGGCCTGGTATCTTGAAATAGGTCGGCCTTGAACTGTATACACACGGGCAATTGTATATTATAGAGTTTTTAATCCTATGGCCTAACGATTCGCAGGAATGGATGTCGCATTGCACAAAAGAGTGTCTATGGCGTCTATTTTATTTATAGAATGCCAACTAATACAAATATGTAGGGTTCTTCATGTTGCAACAATTACTACAATTTCGCGTAAAAAGTCATGAATATTAACTAATCCATGTCGAAGTTAATATAGTTACTTCCATATCTCATGCTAGAACCTTCGTGAACATGATTTCGAATTCGACCATGAACACCCCCTCCAGAAGGCTGTTAAGCACAGGCGTCCACCGCTTCAAACAATTGCCGACATTTATTATGCAAATTAACACATGAACATCTGGCCAAGCGATCTTACCACCACAAACATCACTCTTGCTGTTATGTGACTGCAACCAAGGAGATCAATAATTCGTGCAGACGTAGGGGCACCAATGCTTGATTGGAGGTAACATCCTGCAATACTACAGCGCTAGGGACAAAGTCAACGATATAGAGGCCAATAACAAATGCAGTGTTTGCACAATACTTTTGTATACATCAACAACCTTCAGTGTGTGGTTTCCAAACCATATAGATTCCCACCTTTCGTTTCATTGGCAATTAAAATTCAAACGTGTCCTACCGAGAAAAATCATCTATCGATCTGCTTGCACTAACTATCTAGATGCAAAGAATGAAGTATAACATGATCCATCTTACGTTTGTTCATCAAACAGGTGTATCCGGGCCACATATTTTCTTCTAATCGACACGTCCAACACTTCTCTAGTGACAAGGGTTAGGCTAAAGGACAAAGGAATTAGCGTGATAATACATCCTATCGGGGGTTTCAATGAATTGCAGCATTTCCTCTGACACCTTAACTCAGCAGAAAACACATGCCCAAATTTACTTTCTACGGCATTGTCCTTATATGCAAATTATACGCTATCGGACTGGTACAGACTGAATGCATATAGGCTTGCTGTTTTTATTTCATTTGTCTCCGCATCAAGATGCAACCACTGCTAAGGCCGCCGGCCATAACCAATGATAACAACAGGTCTACTCCCCGCCCCCGATAACCTGTGATTCCAATTATGTTTTTGAATATTCATGATAACAACACAAACCCCCCCATTATGGAAGAGCCAAGGCTGGAAGCAAGGGCTTCCCGAGTAAGTTAGTACCATTGTTAGCCAAGACTTGAATGGCAATATCTAATAATGACATAGCTCCATAATTATACAACAATAGGCATAAATTTTGTTTTACACAACATCTACCTCTGTTTCCCATTAATTTGAAACAACCGATTCCATACTACATGGTATCTATTACAACATTTTTTCAAGTCTAGAACCCATAAGCTGAGAACCGAAGTACCTACGTAGGTATAGTATCCTCAGCCATAAAGTACCCATTAGGTTTAACAATGGATCCGCGGCAAGGTCCTAGCGCATGGCAACAGCCCTAGGCCGGACACACACCATTCCAAATAAAGGGAGAATTGGCACCAAAAATCCATCACAGCTCTTTCTCCAAAATAATAAATATCCACAATCGTAAATATAACAATATGCCACCCGTTAAGAAAGAAAACCAACCCCTAACATGGGACCGCTATCGAACCGTCTCCATTTATTATTTAACACTGTAACCAAACGCCACTTCCATCCCTTCCCCAAAAACTTTAAATATCAACTTTGGGGTGGTCGTCCAGCTTGGTCGCAGGGCTCAGGTTCCAGGCGTGTTTACACTATCTGCTCAAGCGGCGGTTGCAAGTCATCTGAAATGATCTTACTCCTGGCAATCGTGTTTGACCTCTGTCCGGGCCACTACAGCACTGACTCAGTCAATTTTCGCCGAAGTACTACCCCGCAAGCACCGCTTAACACGTGCACACAAAGCAATAGCTATCAGTAAGAAAGACGACCAGCGCGGCATCAAGAGATGCCCGAAAAAGCGAAACCTCCCCAAACTGACTACCGTCACTAAAATTAAAAAAGAATTCTACCACAAAGGGCCCACCCCCTCTAGAACATTTTGCGAATTTCCGGCGGAAATGGACAAAAAAAACGGACGGCCAACGTATTCGTAACAGACCCGACCAATATTAAAAAGCCGCTCTCGATAGCAACAACACCTCATTGAGGGTTAAAAATGGGTAGGTTTTCAGATTTTTTTTTTTAGTGTATTCAACATACCAGAACACAAAATGTATGACACACATACAAAAACAAATGGCACATCTTCACTTTTTCTGTTCTGTAACCCAATCTTTTATTTGTCATTTGAATGTCCTGCAATCTTTAGAGTACCGAAGTAATTAACTCCATTAAATGCCTGTTTTTTAAAACCGTTTTTTTTTTTGCACACACGCACAAAAATATTTAGGGTCGGCGATAAAAATAGGGTCGGTCCGGTTTAACGCCACTCAAACATTTTTTTTTAGGCCTTAGTGGTATATGTAGGATTAACGATATGAATCGGAATATCGGTACCGCTATCAGTCAGATCGGAAATCTCGGAAAATCTCCCTGACAAACGCATCTCTTTTGCTGAGTGTAATACTCTCGGCGCATTCAGCCAGTACTATCACCATTTCAGGGCATCAACTCCGTATAAGCATTCAGTTCTCTAGAACCACCCCCCATATTGTTCTAAAATTCAATTTTCTATTTTCTGTGCATTGCATTGTGGGTTATTCCAGGATTAACTTTGTATCATGGGTAATACTGATTTTGTCCTGCATATCCTGTACGATAGCGTACAACACGGACTTCCTGCAATGTATATTGTGTTAATTATGATATTGAAACTTCCTTACACATGGTCACCAAAAATATATCTGTATCAGATTGTATTGGGCCAATTGGTTTAATCAGTTTTAATCGGAAAAGATTGGATCCGTCCGATACCCGATAAAATGTAACGATCGGACAGCATACTATACGATGACTTTAAGTCCATTATTTTTGTCCACACAATAAAAACATTAGCAATATAACTGAAATTTGTTTTTTAGGCATTGAGTTTTCTGCTCCAAATTTGTGTTCTAAACTTGGCAATAACGAAATTTCCCCATTTCCATACAACGGAATACTTTGGTCTTTATTAAGATCTTTATCTGTTCTTCATAAAATCAAATCAAAACCTAAATTACAATGAAAGATATAGCTGAAAACATCTTGCCCTCCATCCACCATTTGTATCAGCCCTTACCGGTTTTATTGTCTCCTATCATGATCCACATCAAGGGAAAACGTCCCTTCAGGAAGTTGGTTTTCCATTTTTTTTTCGGCAGGAGACTTTGGTGCGAATCACAAACTCAATTATTTTGGACTGCACCATGTTTTAAATCTGTCCACGATTTTCAGTTTTTTCCCTGTTAATGTGGTCGTATGGATGTACCCCATCTAATGACAGAGGAGCTTTGGTAAAATTCCAAAACAAGTGATTTTCAGAGAGGGTCTACAAATGGAGGCCGCTCCCCATACACTAACAGGAGTCACAAGACCTTATACACGCAGTGTAAATGTGGAGCATTGTACACGCATAATTTAACAGTCTCCCTTCTATATTGGATTAAACATACCTCCAATGACGTATTAAAAAAGCAGTTCAAGTAACCCGAACCACCTCTGGTATAAGCCCATCTCCTGTATAACCAACCCCCAATTTTTAACGAAAATACTATGAGGTACATACATCGGGTATAAGCCAGGTGGTAATTTTAGCATTCATGAAACAATGTGGCAGTAATTACGCAAACAAAATCACGTCTTAAAATTTTAACTATTCTATAGAGCCATCAATGTAGGCCCCAATACATTGGGATACTTGTTTGGCCTCCTACTTTGAGGAATGTGACTGGGAAAATGAACTTTTATTTTGAATGTTTTTAATATCTACTACAACTAAGTGTACATTAATGTATTTTTGAAAATAATAATGCTCTTGAATGATATTGAAATTTGAGTTCTAAGCCCCCCCCTAGTTGAAGTGAAAATCTTCCTTTTTAGGGGGGGTGGCTTATACCCAGACCGAGTGCTTACGGTAATATTTGAAATATAATTTCATTTTTGAAGATGGAACAAAGCCATCACAGGTGGGAAAACAAAGATTGGCATAATGTACAGTTTTTTCTTAATTCTCTTATCTTCACACATGAATGAAATTAGTATTTACAGACACTATCAGTGATCCACCCAAAGTCAAATATTTTAAATTTGCAGGAATACTGTATTAATTGGAAGAATATAAGTCTGTAGAATTCTCATAAGTTCTTTTTCCAAGCGAAATTATAGAAAGGGTGAGAAAACAGCAGTGTCCAAGATATGGATCTCCATTCAGTATGTGTTGTATTATGTGTCCGTACGGACAGTAAATTAATATAAAATTGGATATCATGCTTATGAATTGCTTTTGGTTCTATTGTGGGGGATGTTGGGGTACTTAAACTTGTTACAAACATGCAAAAATCTAATTTTTGATGATTTTTTCGATTTTCTGGTGGAGCAAATCACTGATAGTGCCTTTAACATAATGATTTACCGAATGCTAGAGTTGATTTTAGATGAACAGATTTTGTGCCCAGTGACATTTATTCTGCAGCAGGTGTTGCTAGGAGTAATTAATTTAAAAAGCATTTTTTTTAGGAATTGTCTCTTAATACCAGATCTAAAAGAAAATGATGATGTTCTTTATTTGTGTCGCAAAGGTTAATACTATTCAATCTGCCCAAGGCTAAGACCCAAAGTTTCTTTCAGTTAATATTTTAGGAGTACTTTTAAATGAAGGTGTGTGTTGCAACTGTATGTCCCCACCTATAGTTTTAACTCAAATTGTTCGGATTAACTTTAAGACTCTAAATCTGTTAATTTCTGAAGATTGACAGAAAAATGTCTTTTTTAGTGCTTAACCATATTGTATTGTACTCTATAAACCTGTTTTGAGATATTGATCCGAGGGTAACAGGTAGACTAACACATGAAGGTTATTATTACTAAATTTGATTGAATTGTTCAAATATGAGCCATTTACAAAACCTAACCATAATTGACCATATCATTCATACCTACGTAATCAGATCTACCCCTATCATAATATCGCCCTCTACTTGGCTAAATCTAGGGTGATTTTTTTAAAATGATTAAATGAAAAAGTACCAATTTTAAGATACACAGCTTTTGAATCTACTCAGTATTTCAAAAGCCCACAACCAAAACTCATATCAAGTTTCCAAACCATACCAAGGCACACAACCCGGATCCACTAAAATTTCATAGCACGATCTACGAATACGGCCTTTGAGTCTTCTTCAGAGTCGCCAAGAAAGTTGCTGTCATACGAATAAGCTGGCACTTAAGGACATGGTGCGTTACAGAATAATGTCTCAATAAAGCAGCGTATAATGTGTTGGAATGTCTCCAAGCTAACTAGAATCAGTACCTTCTGACCTTCTTCCAGTAACTTTTGATGACCCATACTTGAACTAGAAGTAGCAAGATTGTCTGAACAGAAGCGAAGGGGATAGATAACAAACAGTCTTGCGATTCTTTGACATACACATAGATATGCCCCTAATGAGCAATCCCCCTGCACGTATGTCTCTATTCTTGATACAAAGTCGAAACCGTTCCTCCCCTTCCTCAATCTTGGGCAAAAGTTCTCCGTCCACCCAGTCTTCATTTGCTGCATGATATGCGACATAAGCATCAAATCGTGGTTGTCCATTAGCCGTTATTGTTATTACTAATGCACAAGCACTGCTCACAGTAAGGTAAAGGACAAGATGTGATTTACAATCCAAAACAATTTTTTTTTTTTTTTTTTTTAACCGGGATTACACCTAAATTTCATAGCGACGATCTACGAATACCGGCCTTTTGAGTTCTTCTCTCAGACGTCACCAAAAAAGTTGCTGTCCATACGCATCAGCTGGCCACTTAAGACATTGTGCTTTACAGAATAATTGTCTCAATAGCAGCGTCATACTGTTGTTTGGAATGTTCTCCAAGATAACTAAGATCAGTACCTTCTGACCTTCTTCCAGTAACTTTTGATGACCCATACTTAACTCGAAGTAGCACATATTGTCTTGAACAAAGCGAGGGGATAGTATAACAACAGTCTTGCGACTTCTTTGCATACACATAGATATGCCCCTAATGAGCAATCCCCCTGCACGTATGTCTCTATTCTTGATACAAAGCCGAAACCGTTCATCCCCTTCCTCAATGTTGGGCAAAAGTTCTCCGTCCACCCAGTCTTCATTTGCTTCATGATATGCGACATAAGCATCAAATCGTGGTTGTCCATTCTCACCTTCATCGTCATCAGCAGCATCATCAATGTCGGCGTAATCTTGGTGGTTTCTCCTTCGGTTTAATAGCAAGAAAAGTCTATACTGAGCATGCCAGCGATATCTTACTAGTAAGATAGTTGTTATTGTTATGACTAATGCACATGCAATGCTCATAGCAAGGTAAAGGGAGAGATGCGATTTACAATCCAATTCTATCTCAGTGATGCTCAAGCCCACCCTTAAATCTGGTGAAAAACACTGATAGTTTATGTAAGATGATTCATAACGGTCCTTATTTGCAATGTCAATTGCATCATCTGTGAGAATCCACTTCTTGAATGTCTCAACAGAACAATCACATGCAAATGGGTTGCTCTCTAGGGTTAGAACCTCCATGAATGGATGGCTTGATTTGGATAAAAATTATTTGGAGACATATGTAATTCTATTTCCGTCTAGATATAATTCTTTGATGTTAGAGAGATGATGTAGATTATCAAGTGATGTTAGCTGGTTATTTGCTAAGTTCAAGTAAGTCAAATTAGACAAAAACATGGCTTCCTCCTTGTCAATCACCGAGATTTGATTTGAACTCAAATCTAAGATTTTTAGTTCAGGTGCTATTAAAAAAAATAATTCCTTTATATATGAAATTGAAGGATATTCAAATCTATTAAAATATAGTCTTTCTAAACGAGGCACATGAACAATCGTGTCAAAGAAAATGCGGCTTTCTGATGCTTTTAAAGTTGAAAGGTTGAGACATGCGTTTCCCCTTAAGAATAAGGTTACCCACCTGACTCTCAGTTTTGTCAAACTAGGTGCTTGCTGGCATATTGATAGGATGTAAACATCAACAATCTTTGTAGGTGATCCATCAAAGTGTAATGACTGCAAATTTTGCTGCGTACACGTAACAGAGGCTAATCCAGAAAAGGGATTCCCTGAAAGATCCAACTTTGAAAGAGATGACATCGAGCAAAATTGGCCAAGATTCATGTCCCAATGCATTTGATTGTTTGCAAGGCTCAAAGACTTGATGGAATGATAACTACTCAAAATGTTTAGTGCCTCAGAGGGCAAACTATTTAAATTTAAAAATATTAGATACAACTCTTCTAAATTTTCTAAACCTTTGAAGACATCCTTTGGCAAAATGGTAAAATCGTGCAAGAGAGAGCCTTGCAAATGTAGAACACGAAGATTGGAGAACCAGACAAATGGTGATCCTTCAATGCTAAATCCATTCCTAGAACTTGTTATTTTAAGGGTAAGCAAGGATGTATTCCATTTTGACCAAGATTCAAAAACTGCCGTGTTCAAAATGACTGCTTCATCATAATGAGAAGCATCTAGTCTTACTTGTTCAAGCAGTGAATTCAAAGAACCCAATGTCTGGATTACTGTGTGACTTTCTTTATCTATTGTAAGGAATATACTAGTAAGTTGATTCAGTAGATTAAATGGTATTTGAGACCTAAAGATATTAGTAATCTGCAATGATTTCAGAGGAATTGCATGAAGACAGCTGTCAGTCATATCAATATCTTCAAATACAAGCAAATCTAAGTTGTGCAATGATCTAAATGAGCACAGGCAAGACAAATCTACACTACCAGACTTGGGAGTTCGTAAGAAACTAAGTTTAATGTTTTCTAGTTTGTGCAGTCCAGTGAACAGCTCACTATAAGTGGATAATTCTGAGTTGACTTCAATTTCTAGCGAGTTCAAAGATGTAAGTCCAGTGAATGGTGTGCCAGTAATGTTGCTCACACGATTTCGAACAAGATTAAGCATTTTCACACTGCTAAGCCCAGCAAACATACTGGTATCAAGACAAATTATTTCATTATTGTAAAGGCTAAGTTCCTGCAGTAAAGGAAGATCTTGGAAAGGTGAAGCAGTCAAGTTTTTAAGGTTGTTATAGCCCATATTAAGGTATTGGAGTTTGTGAAGCCCATTAAATGCACTACTATGTAAAAATGATATATTATTGAACTGCAGATCCAGCCATTGCAGGTCATGAAGCCCCCTGAATGCCTTATCAGGCAAGTAGGTTAGTCTGTTATAAGATAAGTCAAGCTTCTCCAATGAAGATCTGTGTAGGAGAGGTGGAATGCAAACTAACTTCCTGCTAGAACAATCCAGAGTAACAGACATATGACTGTAGAGCTTGCACACTATACTTCCTTGTGGGTAATCACAGTTACTAAGTTTGGTCTGAGCAATGTAGGTAAAAGTCATTGCCCAGCACAAAAGAAATAAGCTGATGCACTGAAATACCATTGCCATAATAATTCAGAAAAAATCAAACAATGTATCGAGAAAATACTTCAGGAACATCCACATATGGGAATGGCTCAACCTCAACCAACATGACTGAATGGATTTTTGTTTGAATTTCGAATTATATATGACTTCAAAAATCTTATGATCTTTGGCAGCCATCGAAAGCTGAATGAAAGTGAAAGTGAGAGAAAACCGGAAAGCAATGAAACCACAAGTGATTGTTAACTCCAGATGTCTTACTAAGAAGTATTCCAAGGTTATTACTATTTGTTGATGACGGAAATGAATTTAAAATTTTAAAAACACAACTGTGGAGTATACTTATGAAGGCCACTGAATGTGGGAAGCATGGAAAGTGAGAGAAATGAAGTCAAAAGTAAGCTCCAAATTTCTTTGTAAACAATCAGAGCATAACTTTTGTTACAGGATATTGAACTAGAAAAATCATAACCCTTGTTTCTGTTCATATTAATCTTTATTTTTTTCCTTCAATATGTGAGAGTAACATTTTTGGACATGCTGTTAAATGGTCCTAAAAAGTTTTCAGTACTGCAAATAAACTTGCCATAAGTTTTAGGGTTGCTAAGTAACAAGACGTATATGGACAAGTGAAGATGTATGGTGACTTGAGTAGGATTGTTGGGAGGATTTTAAGACAAGTGAAAGTGCCAGTGAATTACCACCACATTAAAGGAAATTTAAAGGTGCAACGAGAGATTTCACATATCAGGTGACCCTAAAACTTTGAAAGTACCAATTTTTGTCCTGATGTAAGGTTTTTTATCAAGAATATCCCTACCTGGAAGGATTAAGCTGAGAAATGTTTTTTTTGATACAAAAATTGTGAAATTTCTAATTCCATATAGGAGCAAATATGAAATTCAGCATATGTTTTACAATTAAATATGAGCAAATCAAAATCCCTTTTTTTCTCTCTTTTAAGACATTTCTGTAGCCAAACACAAGGTAAGAACCCGACCGACCCTTATTTTTACCGCCGACCCTAATATTTTTATTTTTTTGTGTGCAAAAAAAAAAGTTATATGGTCATGAAAATGCTGAAATGCAAAAAAAACAGATGTAATGACGTCATACTTCGGTACTCTAAAGGATTGCAGGACATTCAAAATGACAAATAAAGCGGTTACCGAAAAAAGTGGAAGATTTGTGAACTTGTTTTTGTATTGTGTGTGAAAAAAAAAATCCGACCTACTACCCTATTTTTTTCTATGTTACGCCAATCAAACAATTTTTTTAGGCTAATGATTATACATTAGTGGACGAATAAGAATTAGCACCAACATATGCAAATTAAATAATTAGAATGTTGCTCACACAAGGTTAGGGGAGATCGGTCAATGCTTAAAGGGGCATTGTGTGATCTGCACCATTCATTTCTGTTTATGGGTTTGGTAGAATCTTCAGAAGAAGGTTTTCCAAAATGTTCAGCTCGTTTGATGGTGTGTTTTTGCACTTTCTTGCGAAACGTCCGTAATTTTGACCAGAAAAATACAATATCACAGTTAGATCGATTCTGCATGTACGATTAAGCACACAGACAAACACTTAGGACATGCTGGTTCAGATTAGGACTATAGGTTTTAGTGCCAAAAGTGTAAAAATGTGAAGGTGCTATAATAATGAAACAAAACATGTTTTCTAGGCTAAAATTTGGTGCAGAATCCAAATCTGAAGTCAAAAATGCAAAATGTTGGATGCGTTCCAAGATATCGCATTTTGGGGTATTGCGCAATGCCGAGTCCCATAGAAACCTATGGTATTTTGCTGAAAATTGCATCTTTTTTAAAAAAAAAATTACTCAAATATTTTGCAGTATGACAAATATATAATACTATATTTTTGTGGGAATGTGTTTTGGGCATAATCGATTAACTTTTCAATAATGTCGCCCTTTTCGCGTTTTTTTCGCGGGTTCTCGAAACGCTCAATTTTAGGTAAAATTTGGATTCCGCAAATTGAAAAAAAAAATCTCAAATTTTAGACAGGGTGAAAAAAAGTTAATACATAACCATGTAGGGACTTGCATTGGGCATAATCGATTAAATTTTCAAGCCTATAGCTCTTTCAGTTTTCTCGTACTTCCTATTTTATTGAACAGCAGTATTTTTTTTTGCACACTGGAAAAATCAAGGGGTAGGGGAAACATTTTTGTATTTTGGGAATTATTCCTATACCTGAAATGAACCAAGTTAGGTATCAATTTGAAGCTGTTGAAATTCTGCGTAAACTGACAGGTAAATCATCACTGTAGACCTTTCTTTTCTAGAGATGTGATTGTGCAAAGCAAAATTTTTGTGCGAAAGTGCTAAATTTTGAATGTCGTTTGTCACAGGACATGTTAAATTTGAATGGTTCTGGTGTGAAAATTATGAAATAATTTATAAAACAAATACTTGAATCCATAAGTTAGTACCTTTAACTGATATATTAACATTATAAAGGGTCATATTTATGTATATTGTAGACTCTGCAAGTATTCAAAGTTGGTAGGTGAACATTTTTGTCACCTGAAAAGTGCGATTTTCGGACAAAATCGGCCACAAATCAATATTTTGTAGCAAAACGGTGTATAATACAGGGTTTTCGATTAAAATTCATAATCTACGAACAATTTTACCCTAGAAAGGACGTCTTAAAAATTAAACATGGTTATTTTTGCTCTGATATGATTTTTTTCCCACTTTGGCACTAAAACCTCAGTCAATTCTGAAACCATGTCTTAGGCAAATGGTACATATGTGATATTAAAAGATCTCAACTTTTTGGTTAGGAGGGTGAGGAGGCATTGGATCATAAAAGCCCCTTTCAGTAGATTAATGAGAAATTAGCTTCAAACAGCTTCTGAGGAAATAATAAAAATGTACAAATATACACTTTCTTTCTGTAGAGGTCTCTGTCAGGAAGCTCTACACTGACAAGTCAAACTCACTTGACTATATTCTAGTCAAATATTTCACCAGAGAACTCATAAGCTCATATTTGACGAGATATTTTTAAGAGTGTTGAGTTTGATGATGATGATGAAAATGAAGATCAAGACGGTGTTTCACATCATTAACATTTTGAAAGATTTTTGGGTGAATGTGCAAGAAAGGATTCTCGATAATAGCTGCCTTCTGTCACTGGGTTTGAGTTTTCAGGAGGGAGAGTTTTGGTCTGTGACTCTTGAGTGTTCCTTTAAGACATTGTCAGTGATTTATCCGAAGAGTGAAAATATTTGAAATTAGCAGGAATAGTTCAAAGTAAGGGATCAGTCCCTGGAATTCGCATAAGTTTACCTTTTCCAACTGAAAGAATTAACAGAAAAGTACGCAAACGCCGTGTTTCAAAGATACAATCTCCATTCAACTTCGTGTTGTAGTAAGTGTCAATATGGACAGTAATTGCTAAAATTTCAGATTTTGCCTTATTAGGTTGCTTCTGGTCTATAACCTTGTGGGTATGTTATGAGACCTTACTAACTGCAAAAATCTGATGTTTTTATGATTTTTTTGATTGCTGATTCAAGGTCAAATTACTGATGTGCCTTAAAGCACCTGACACTGTTGCCCAAGAACTAATCTCCAAAGCTATGGTCCATAAGGAATAACATTTGCAAACCGTCCGTTTCTTCATACCTGTATTAAATGCATAATACAAGGCAGCTATTCCTGATGACATTCCAACCCTCAGACCAAAGTTAATTTATATTACTTTGACCATAATGACAATTTTCATGAGAGCCATTTGTTACTCCTCCAAATGACCTGCTCTATTAAACTGAACAACTTTTATGGTATCACTAAAACTACATATTCATTACTGTTCTTAAAGTAGTTGTACAGGTTCCCTTATGCTACTATTCCACAAGTTGCACGGCTGGTAGACACGTGAGAACTCTGGGAAGATTCCAATTTAGCAATTGCTCCTTATCAACTATTATCAACCCTGTCATACAACAACGTTTTCAAAAGTTCAATACGATGACTATGAACCTGGTCTTTTACGTTTCTTCTCATAAGACGTAAGTCCAAAACGATGCTGTCCATAACCATCAGCTGGCACTTAAGACATTGTGCTTTTACGACAATGTCTCATAAAAGAGTCATTCTATTATTTGGAATGTCTTCTAGAATACTAGGATCAACACTTTGTGACCTTCTTCCACCAGCCTCTGATGTGACATACTCAACTGGAAGTAGAACCAGTTGTCTGGAACATAACGCGGTGTGGTGATGGTTGATAGTATGATGAGGGTTTTGCGACTCCTTGTATACTCATAGATATGACACTGATGAGGAAAACTCCCTGTACGGGGGCCAAAAAACATCTCGATTCTGATACCAAGTTTAAAAAGGTCTGTTCTCCTTCCTCAATGTGGGAAAGAAGTTCCCATCCCCCAGTTTCATCCTCCTCATGATAGGCGACATAAGCATCCTTAAACAGTGGTATTCCATTCTCATCTTCATCATCATTAGGAAGGATCATCATTATTGTACAATGTAGTTTTGAATTTTTGATTAGGTTCTCCTCCTGGTTAACAGCAAAAAAGTCTATACTTGAAGATGCCAGTGATTACCGCCCACCATTAAGATTGCCAAATGATTACAAATACATCCAGGAGTGCTTATGGAAAGGTTACGTCCAAGTGGGTATTACAGTCAACTTGTCTTCCTGTGTAACACCTAAACCCTTTTCTGAAATCAGCGTGAACCACAGTGATAGTATCCTTCTTCCTTGGGTCCAATTCCAAAGAAAGAAAACTCTATCTGCGAGTATCCACTCCTGAATGCCCTCGACGATACAAATCACAGGCCAATGGATTGTCTCCTAGCTTTAGTATATTCAAATATGGATTGGCTTGATTGCAAGAGAAATGATTTGGGTACAACTGAAATCTGATTTCCATTCAGATACAATGTTTGTATGCTGGAGAGATATCGCAGATTGCTGAGGGATATGAGCTCATTCTTTGCCAAACCCAAGAAAGTCAGATTGTTAAAAATCATTGCATCCTCCTTATCAATCACTGAGATTTGATTTGAGCTCAAATCAAGAATTTTCAGTTGAGGCGCTACAAAAACTTTCAATTGTTTGACAGATGACAGTGGAGGTACAAGCTTAGCCAGGAACAGTTTTTCTAAACGAGGTACATAGGCAACTTCAGTTGCTTCGAAATTAACTTCGGCTTTTGATGCACGTAAGGTAAGAAGGTTGAGGCAAGTGCTGCCACCAGGAAACAATCTCGACTCGCATGCATTCAGTTTAATCCGATTGGGTGCTCGCTGACATATATAGGCCATTGAAGCATGAATTCCAGTATTAAAAACACCGGCATCATTTTGCATTTTTAATGATTGCAAATTTGGTAGAGTGCAGGAAAGATTACGAACATCCAAGCCAGAATAATAGATCAGATTCAAATTTGAAAGAGATCTTATCAAGCAAAATTTACCAAAATCAACATCACCTTCTAAAGTTTCATAGACATCGATGCTCAAAAACTTGAAAGATTTGTATTGGCTCAATGTACTTAGTGCCTCAAGAGGGAACAAATTCAAATGGAGAATGTTCACATACAACTTTTCCAGGTTTTCTAAACCTTTAAAGATATCATTTGGCAGTAAGTCAATACAGTCTGAGCTCTCCATATGCAGAACACGGAGATTAGGAAACCAGGAAAATGGTGACCCTTCAATGCAAAATGTTGATGTTGACCATACAGTTCGAGTGTATGTAAGGTTAAGTTCCACTTTGCCCATGACTCCAGAGTTGTAGAGTTCAAATAAA
This sequence comes from Ophioderma brevispina, assembly GCA_023653785.1. Classification (NCBI taxonomy): domain Eukaryota; kingdom Metazoa; phylum Echinodermata; class Ophiuroidea; order Amphilepidida; family Ophiodermatidae; genus Ophioderma; species Ophioderma brevispina. The sequence continues at coordinate 17,190 of JAMKCH010024745.1, read as the reverse complement.
TTTCACTCCCAATACCAAATCTAAGTCTCAGATTTTTAAGGGGTGAGTTTAAGCTGCTTAAATCCTCAATGACTCTATGAAGATTTATCTCATCAGTTGTAAATCGAAGATCAACACTGGTAAGATGATTAAGCAGTCCATATGGTGGGGACAGGGTATTTGCATGTTGAAGAAACCTTAAAGACTTCAACGGTATCTCTTGAAGACATGTATCAGTCATATTGATGGAATTTCCACCTATATCCAATTGTTGCAGTGATTTAAGAGGGCATAAATTGGCACTACTGAAAGTCCTGACACAAATCCAACCACGTTAAGTACGAGTTTCTTAAGCTGGTCTAGTCCAACGAACATGCCTTTGGCAATACTGAAAAATAACCCACCATAAGACAATCCATCAACTCCAACTACAGTTACTTCAAGGTCGTCAAGGTGCTCTAGTTCAATGAACAGCCCTTCTGGAATTGTGGAAATTAGAGTATATAAGCCCATGTCAATGATACAAGGAATTCAAGTGATTTAAAAGGAAGTGTCCTGTTCCCACATTTACATATATGTTGTTACCTTCGAGATAAAGTTCCTGCAATGAAACAGATCTTTGAAAGGTGAGCCAGTCAATCTCCAACCTGTTCAAAGCCAAATCAATATGCTGGAGTTGTTGAAGCCCACAAAAAGCATTACCTAACCCTTTTACCGTGGGAATGCTGGTTATCTTTGTCATACAGATCCCGCCATTGTAGCTGTGAAGTCCCCTGATGCATTATCAGGTTAGGAAGGGTAGTCTGTTTGCGAATATTTGAAGCTTTCCCAGTAGATCTTGTCTGGTAGAATGGTGGAATGCAGATGAGATTTCTGTTTGCACAATCTAGAGTTGTATGATTGTAAAGTTTACCTATAACAATGCTTTCCTGGTGGAGGGCGCATTGTGTTGATTCCCGGGAGCACTAAGTAGAAGTCATCACCCGATACATGCAATAGAATTCAAACTGAATGCATTGTAAAGTACTGATGCCATACTGTATCTACGGCAATGAACTTGATCTATATTAACAAGAGTGAATTTTGGGAAACCTGGAACTATCCAAATACAAGAGTAAGTGTCTTGCTTAATTTTCTAAGCCCACAGATTTTTGATATTGATTTCTTTGTGAAGTTAACTAACAAGGGAGAAAATAATGACAGTAATTGTGTTGTAATGCTAGCTAATCTTAGTATAATTGGTCAGGAACCGCTGCCAGAAAAGGAAGTGCCCTTAAAATTCTCAAATTTCCTGAAGAACGAAATTGACAACAACAGAGGATGTTATACAAACAGTTTTTTTCCGAGTATTTCCACCCCCCCCAAAAAATGGCAATGATAATTCTAAAATTGAAACCATCAATTTTTAAAAAAATTACAAAAATACCTAAATAAATCTAACTTTAAGTGGCCAAATCTGTTTAAATCATGGTAGCAGCTGGGTCTTTTCATTCCCATGCAATAGTAAACACTATCACACGGATCAAATGACTGCAATCGTGATTTATGACTTTTGTCGATATTCAGGCAGATACAGAAGCATTGGCAGCAAAAGTTTCGGACACCTTGTTGTGCACATAAACCTTTTTGTTCATAAAAAAGTGACGGCAACCAGCGGGGGCCACGGGAAGCAGCAAATCCCCTGTATTTTTTCTTTCACCCCCAGTCCCGGGTCAGAGAAAAAAATGAGAATATTGGGCAAAATCAGCGATATGAGGCCAAAAATCTCAACATTTAAGAGTTCTCCACTCGCCTCAAAAAAAATATTATCACTTTGACCCATAAAATTTCACTTGCCATCTTTTAGTAGTTTTAGGCCGTTTCTGGGGTGCGGGATTTGAAAAAGTGACCTTTTTTGGTTAAAAGTCGACCTACACCCTCCCTAAAAAATTGGTTCCTATTTTGGATTTTGAATATTTCATCAAAAAGTTGACTTTTGTTGTCAAAATTTCTTTAAATTTGACCTTTTATCAAAAATTTCAGCCAACAGTGGACCTTTGCGGCTTTTGTGGAATTTAAGGGTTGGATAGATGGAAAAAGTTGTGGGTTGATGTAAGAATATAATCGTAGCATGTGTCCTATTATTTGTAGATTTGGGTGGATGAAGTTGGTTGTAATCACACTAATAACAGAACTTTTATATTTTACGGAAAAAATTCTTATTTTAAGGGAAAAATTCAGAATATTATGGGACAATTTTACATTTTTGTATATCATAGCCAGAGACGGTTAAAGAAACACAGAATGACTCTTAAAAATCAAATAAGGATTTCTAAATGAACCCAAACATTTTCCTCATGACAAAAAGCTCTTTTTTACAAAGTACTTTCAGTATGTGTCAAATGCAAGGCAACTAGTAGAGAGCACATTAAGGTTTAGTCAGTCACTCAATGAGATCTCATTTAAACAAAAAACCAAACTCAGGCCTTTAAGTGGATTAGAGCAAATACATATAATCAAATATTTATGAGACAAGATTACCTGGAAGGAAGTCAAAATGGGGGCGAGAGTCAAAGAGCTTGCAGGTCGGGCAAAAATACCCACCATTAACAGGCAATAGACACCATTTGTTTAACTCGTCATCAATTTTCTCTTGTTTGATTCTCGTGTGTGACATTAACGATTGTTTAGCAGCGCAAGTCTTCAATCACTATTATGATTCCTTTCTTAGTTTAAACATCCGTTAATTAAATAATTAGCTTGGATATGAATAAATGTATTATTGAATGAATTACTCGCCTGCTTTTGTTTAAAGAAAGGAGAAATCCTCAGATTAGATTATGATGAATAATCGACTAATTAGAAGTACACCAAATTAATGAGATCTGTTGTGACATTAGAGAATTGATGCCTGTATACTTTCAAAAGGGTTTGTGCTAATTCGTCTAGTATACTGCAAATTTTGCACATAGGCAAGGTAAAATCACATCTCATTTTCATTCATATCTGAAGAAAATTGGAAAGGTTGAACCTGTTGTATATATGATGTAACAAAGGAGTTTTGATAGTAACTGAAGTTATGTTTACCTTTTATAATTGCTGGAAAAGTTTTTTGAACGTGTATATATACGTGCTAAACATGGATTTTGACATGGATTTGAACATTGTCGTGTTTACTCCCCGGGGAAGTAAACTCAACCCTTTTCCTCATGACAAAATAGCCTTTTTTTAACCAAGTTACTTCTAAGTATGTTGTCAAATGCTAAAGCAACTATTAGACTGCACATTAAGGTTTAGTCACTCAATTATGATCTCAATTTTAACAAACCAAACTCATGCCTTTAAGTGGTAGAGTAAATACATAAAAATCAGAAATTATTATGAGACAAGATTGCCTGGAAGGAAGTCAAAATGGGGGCTAGACGTCAAGAACTGCAGGTCGGGCAAACAATACCCACCATTAACAGTGTCAATAGACACCATTTTGTTAACTCGTAATTCATCAATTTCTCTCTCTGTTTGATCTCTTTTGACATTTAACAATTTAGCAGCGCAAGTCTTCAATCACTATTATGATTCCTTTCTTAGTTTAAACATCCGTTAATTGCTTAATTTGCTTGGATATGAATAAATGAATAAATGTATTATTGAATGAATTACTTGCCTGCATTTGTTTAAAGAAAGGAGAAATCCTCAGATTAGATCATGGTGAATAATCAACTAATTAAAAGCGAAATTAATGAGATCTGTTGTGACATTAGAGAATTGATGCCTGGTGCCTTTTCAGATTTTACTCACTGTCTTCAAACAAATTTGGCTGCTGAAACTAAAAGGAGGAAAATGGCTGGGAAGGGAAAGATGTGCATCCTTTTGAAAGGGTTTTACCATAAAATCCAGCAATATTTTATTAGCATATATTTTAGGTAGAGTAGCAAGTGAGCAGAGAAAAAAGCTCTTAAGGATTAACATATATACATTGTGATAGGACCAAGTAAAAAAAATATTAGTTTTTCACCCCACCTGCATCTTTCTTTGCTGCAGCATCAAAACAAAACAAAAAAAACAATAAAAAAGACAAAATTTCAATTGATTTTCCCTGTGAGTACATTTTCGGCCTCTTTTTAAGACAAAAACAATAAAATAGCATAATTTTAATATGAAATAATGAACATGTAAATGGCGTGAACATGGCGTGCACATGTGGAAGTATTGCCAAAAAGCCACTTGAGATTTATCTTTGGGGGAAAAACTGTCGTTTTGGAAAAGGAAAAAAGTGCCCTCATCCTCCTTTTTGAAAAAAAAATAAGATGAGAAACTATTTTTTTTTACTTGGCCTAATGGAAAGAGTACTCTACACAATCAACATATTCTTGTCGTGCCAAACATGGATTTGAACATCGCTGTTTACTCAACCAGACAGTTTACTGAACCTCATGTATGTCATGTGATACATTTTTGGGGACACGCTTTCAAAAGTGTTTGACAACTCAGGCTGAAAATGCCACTTACAGTTATCTTTGAAAATCATGACCTATGACATTTAAAGTCGACTTGTTTGAAAGTTGTTTCTCACCTAGTATACCTGTTCAGTGAAGGTGGAACATGACCCCATTGCTTTTGCCACTTTGACACTTATATTCTACACATTTTTGTTGGAGTAGAGGCTCCAAGTTGTGCCGAAATATGCTATAGCTACTATAGTATATTACCCTAGGATTGCATATGACCTTGTTTTCTTAGAGTTTTCTCAATGACTTTACAAAGGTCACATTTCACTCTTACAGAGGCAAAACCACTATATGTATATATCACTTTTCTATTCACTTTTTGTGCCACACATTATTTGGCTTAAGTTTGCTGAAATTCTTTGTTTTAAGGTTGATTCATCATCACTATATTTATGTATTATATTAAACTGAAACCACCATTGGAAACTACATAGATTAACAATTTATTTCTTTCTTTCCCATTTTCATCATCTATGAGAAGTAAAGCAAAAATATTATCACAAATCAATCACCAAACAAGGGTGTGGGTGTATGTACGGGTCTGGGTGTGTAGGTATGTGTCTGTGGTTCGTGCGTGTGTGTATGTGTGTATGTGTGTGTGGGGTGTGTGTGGGTTGTGTGTATGTGTGTATAATTGTTTTATGCTTGTAAATATGTAATTTTGTATGTCTATACCTGCCTGGGTTTGGGGTTCCCAAACCATGTCCGGGGGTTCTGTAAATTCTTTGGTTGTTTTAGAGAGTAAAGGAATGATGAATAATATTATACAGGAACCCAAATCTTTCGGCTCACTTTATAGGTTCCCCTGCATCATATACCATTATTCATGTAATGCTTGTAAAATATCTTTTTATTGTTATCGTGAGGGAAAATATCTGGTCAAATACATAGCAGGAAAAACAAAAACCTATAGTGTGTCATATTAGATGGGCAAACACTGACCATGATAAAGTAATTGCACTAACACTGATAAAGCCCAAGGTATAATGCACTTAGGGTGACATATACTACAGTAGCTATAAGTGGCAATTGGGCACCAATTGGAACATCTCTTTTATAAAAATATGTCTAGTTAGGAAGTGGCAAAAGAATTGGGTCATATGTTCCACCTTATACTGAACAGAGTAGAATGTTACACCTCTTCAAACCTACCACATAAGGCCTCTTATCCCAGCTAAATTACAAAATTCCCATATGCCCTTTCACAAATCAGCACCTTCCAGTGACACCTGGGGCATCACAAGACCGGACTACCCCTTTGCTAGAACCCCAGGCCCATGAAACCTACACAACACCAATGCTTCTGCCAGATGGCCCACTGAGCAGTGTGCTGCACATCCTAAACACAGCCCTGCGATGTTACCTATTCAAGCAAACATGTCTTTGCCATCCGTTTGGCGACTGAATTTAACCCTAGATGTCGCATTCGCCGTGACAGACAGCCGAGGAAAAATTCCGTGCTTCTAAAACGGTACTAACATCACACCCTGGAGCATCTCAAATTAATCTTATCGCTACCGATTAAACGACAATTGTTGCGGATGCTGACAACATGCCACTGCGAAGGAGTTAAAGAGAGGACAGACGATGAACAGACCTCGGTGCAGTTTCCGCCCGCAAATCCCTTAAAACATTTATTAAAGAGGACATGATGAGATCATAGAATAGGGATGTAACCATGGGGAATGAAGGTTACCTTGGTTAACAAGTTCCCGTGACACTTTTTAGGCACAGCGCCAGTATCTTTTAGATGTTCGACACAACATCAAAGTAGTCAAAAATTTTCACATGTTGCGGCAACATATGCCAAAACTTGGAAAGTCCTAATAAGTACAAACAATCCCACTCTTGGAAAGGCTAAAGAAAATCAGAACTGCAGTGGAGTATTTACCAAAAATGTTGAAATAATTCCTAAAATTTGCTTGTAAATTTCATAAAAAATGCTGCAAAAAACGGAACCTAGAAGAAGTAGCAACAACTCCAAGTGAATATAAACCACCTAAGTCTTACAACTGATCTCAGATATTGATGGTTTGCGCATTAGAATCCCCACTGTACCTCTTCGCCAGCGGTAATGCCATTTTTCTACGGGTCAACACCTAGCCTACACAGGGTGAAGTTTGTCATAACTGCACACGCATAAAATCATTTCTGACCCGAAAACACACCTTTAATAGGGACTTAATTATTGTTAGTGCAATTCTTTATTTTTTTGTTTGTGTATGGAGCTTGTAATAGGCTCAAAGAGGTGATACAGAGGGAAGAAAGAGGAGTCAAAGTTGCTTGAATCATTTTTATATAAAAAAGAATACTTATAGAAATAAATAACAACTGTCAAAGATACACCAAAATACATCCTTCCCTGTAACGCTTGTGCTTGGGCCTGCCCACACGGTTTGAAACGAGAATTGCAGTTTGGTGATGTTTGATTGATTGGCCAGTGTTTCATAGTTGTGGTGGGGGGGAGTGTTGGGCGCACTTGGTTGGTTGTAGACCTTATTTGTCCAGAAAAGGTATTTCATAGTGAAATGCCATTTTAAATAGATTTTGACAAAATGGGGTCAAAGTTCACACAGTTGTTTAAGATGTTCAACTTGTGTTTACCCCAAACTGAGCTTGGGCCAGGGTGTTCTTCTGCCAGTATAAGTTAAAATCAATGAACACACAACCTTTGAATAAATGTAGTTTTATAGAGAGAGCATCAAGGATGCGGTGGCTACTCCAGAGGTGTGGCGTTTAGTTGTGCAATGAGGTGAAACACCAATTAAATGACAATTCCCATATCCTAACGTCCCCTTAACTGCATTTTTTCCACTTTTCAAAATCACGGAGCGGACCCTTTTTGTTTTGGGAAATTGCCCCTAGATCTAACAAGTAAAAATAACGCTTAACCCACCTTTTTTTTGCGTTTGATCGTCAGGTCAAATGTAGTCTTTTTCCCGAAAAGGATGTTTGGGATAATAGGCCTATAGCCAGTGAAATTGTTCATTGTAAGGCCAAACAAAATCAAGTTTGTTCCAGTAGTAGTCCAAAACCTAAATGTACAGTAAAATGCACTTTTTTTTTTTTTATTTAAAAAAAATGAAAAGGGCTTCCCAGAATTGCTCAAATTGGCTAAATGGCAAGTCAAGACATTTGCAATCCTATTCGATTTCCAATATTATTTTATAAAACAAAATATTGATTTTGGATGCACTTGGATATTTTATTAAAAATTGAAACATTCATCTGTTTTTGTCTACATTGCAAATCTCCTCAGTAACTAAAGAAACAACAACAAATACAGTAAAATGGCTCAAATTAAATGCATGTGGCCTACTATTACTGGCAACAAACTTGAATCCCCTGCTGAGGCCACTAATCCATCAACCACTGGCTCCACCCACCATCACCTCTCCCCAGTGGAGTCCTGTATTCATCATTACCTGACATATACCCCCACCGCATCAACCATCAACTCATCCACCATGGAATCTGACTTTGTCCTTGTCAACCACTTATTTCATATGCATCAACCGTGGGCAAGCAAAATGCTACAAGAACTAACATATAGGTTAAAAAACCCTAATTTTTGCACAATTTTTCGCTTAAAGGTACGTGGTATAATTCATGGCATTTCAACAGTAAAATATAGATGACATTGGGGATTAGGAAGGGCTTGTCGTATGGCCTCAGGCACAGGGCGATTAGTAACAGAAATTATTTACAGTACTCATTACTTCTGTTTTCTCACTTTTATATTACAACTTTGAAGAAAAATGAATTTTCTTCCATTTGACATCCTTCCCCCAATTTTTCAATTGTCCAGAATTGTAGAAGTAAACTACATCCTCTGTTTGACCTGATATATATGTCAGAATGGTCAGAGTTATAAAAACCCTGATCATGTTATAAAGCTAAATTGGCCATTTACATAACATTTCCCTTCTGTCAGCCACCAACTCACCACACAAATCAACCATTTATAAGTAAAACTTTCCCACCTGTCAGCCAAGTATTATTCACTGAGCTGTCAAAACCAAAGTACTTACAAAATTTTGTCAGTACAGATTCTCTGCAACTTTTGTCGTTTTTTTTTTTCAAGTTTTGGCTTTCTGGCTTTCTATACTCGATTCATCTGATATGTGACCCCGTACATTTTGGCAGAGTGAAAAATTCAATGAGGCGCAGGACTTCTTTAATCATTTATTGTGTAGGAATGTCAAGGCCTAAATACACTATTGTGCGTTTCCCTCCATACATGATGAATTGTCTTATGGCAGGTGAGTGGGTTATATGAACCGGTCAAATATCCGGTGTGGCACTTGCATTTGAATTCTTTCATTTTCCCTCTCCCGACTGAATGCATAGTCCAAAACTCTCAGGGGACCAAACGTATCAACGCGAATCGACTAAATCAACCTGTACCGGGGGGGGGGCTGATTGGAGGCCCAAAAAATGGGGTCTCGAGAACTAGGTTGTCAGAAAATTTAAGAATTTTTTGAGGGTTTTTTAAGAAAATTGGTAGGAATGTGGCTTTGGACATGAAAAGTAGGGCCCCTGGAAATGGTCCTAACTGGGGGGTCACTGGAACAACTGAAAAAGAGCCTGAAAATGAGGGACTTACAAGTGGTACATAACCATACTTCCTCGCAATGTGAGAACTCCCCCCCCCCAACCTGTACTTTAATTGTTTTTGCTGTCATCCCCACATTTTGAAACATTTTTAATTTTTATGTACCACATTTTTTACCATTAACATTTAATTTCCCATTCACACACACAGCACATATGCAACACACACACACAGAATGTAACATACACAATATTTCATAAAATAATGAAGTGGCAATCAAAGGAACAACAGAATAATTTTTTAGTCGTCTACAAAGAAACTTTCTAAATTTAAGATGTAACATACTCCATGTGTGACAAAATCATTTTTGCACTAAACCTATACCCTAGTGTAAATTACTAGGGATTGCTATATGAAAGACCTGCAGAGTGTCAGGGTCACTTAGCCAAAACATAACGCATCCAGGCCTACACATAAGCACATGTGTGTATATCTAATTACTTGACTGACCTTGATGTCCAAAAAATGGTTCCCTGTTTCTTAGAGACCCTACTAACAATTCATGCAAAGAGTCCCATGGCAACACAGTGAAAACCAAGAGAATTGACTATGATTTTAGTCTAACAAGAAATGTGTTACAAAAAGTGTTACCAAGTGTACACTTTTCTGTGCTGTTCTTGATAGTTTGCCCTGTTTCTTCTTCTTTCTAGTTATCCCTGTTTCTTGCGTGTTAATGTATTCCAAGGGGGTGAGTGTTTTGGGCCCTATAGACCTTTTTGCTCAACTCCTCCATATAACTGTTTTTTTTCATACTGGTGGATATGGAAATAAGTTTTTGATGAACATATTGATCTAATCACCCAGCACTCTCTTATAGACTTACTTTCGAACAAATAATGGTTCAAAGTAAACCAAAGGGTCATCATAATCATCCTGTTTTTACACCCAGATGAGCCTTGGCCATTGTTCTCTTCTGACCAATATGGAGTCAAATGGGGTCAACATTCACATAGGGGTCAAAGAGTCAACCTGTTTTAACACCACATAGTGTTTGTGCCTGGTTCTTCTGACTGACGACTAGGAAGTTAATCAGTGAATACAAATAAGAGAAATGATCAATTGTTACCTTTTTGATTTTAAAGAAATTGGGTTAAAGATCACATAAGGGCACCAATTGTCATTCTTGTATACATCCCACATGAAAGGTGCCGAGAGATTTCCATGTCAGGTGTCACCCTAAAAAATGCAAGTACTGATTTTTGCTCTGATCTAAATTTGCCATTAAAAATTCCCCATCTGAAGGATTAAGCTGAAGAAAATGTTCTTGGGTACAAAAATGTGAAAATTTCTAATTTCGTATATGATCAAATACGAATTTAGCCTATGTTTAGATTAAAATATAACAAAGCAAATCACACCTGTTTTCTCTCTTCTAGACATTTTCTGTAGCCAAATACAAGGTAGAAATCTATTGAGTGTCTAATATATATAAATTACTATTACACACAATATTTGGGTGCCTCAAAATCTCTCGTTGCACTTTAAGTCTTGCCAGTTTTTTCTTTTTTAAGTACTACCTTTTTGTGTGTGTCTGTGTAGTGCCCTTGTTTTACAGATTTTTAACAAAACATGGTCAAAGGTCACATAGGGTCCATCACAGGTACTTTGGTGTACGCCCGACATATGAGGGCTTGGGGCGTGCGTGGTTCTTCTGACCAAGTAGGAATTTGCTTGGTGCGTCATCGGGTGGGTGTGGTGAGAAGTGACAATTGTTAACCTTTGTTTACGCCCACACCCAACAGTGTAAAAGCTAAAGCATGCGACACAAAAAGGGAGGATTCACTTATTTTGTTTTGTAGTTTTTTAAAATTGTAATAGTAAAACATTCAGATATGACCAGCAATGTGACCATAGTGAACCTCTTATTCACGATAACTCGAAAAATAAGCAGTACTGTATCAACTCCTTGATTGGACAATTAATTTAAATAAAATGTCACCAATCACACAAACAATTGACACAAAAATGAATTAACATGAAAAGCGTAAAGTAGGCATGCTCTGTTATATGCGGGAGATAATTGGACCATCTTAGAAAATGATGAAGAACACCCTTGAGGGTTTGTTTATAGCAAGGGAGTAATATTAAAGGGATGGTTATTGCTGAATAATTCTTGAATGAATTTTTGCAATTTTAAAAAGTTTGGATTCATTAAATAGCTGTGATTTGGCATTTTGAACGAGTTCAATGACGCCTATTAGACTTCAGAGAAACATGGTATTTTACAAGGTTCAGGCGGCACATTGGGGTTTTCCCTTTTTTTTTAATTTTTTGTGGTCCAGTCTGTTTCCCCTTTTTTCTTCATCTGGTTGCGCTAAGAATTTGTTTGGAAAATTGTCATTTTTTGTTACATTTGCTCTGAATTTGTTATAGTGGGGGAAACTGTAGCGCACAGATCCATTGAGTGTGCAATCTGGTAAACTGTGGAATTTTGGAACAACAAGTCTTTATATGCATGATACTCAACACAATTGAATGGAAGCACTTGCCACACTCTTTCCTGACCCCCGCTTGGATTTCAAGTTACACAGGGGTAACAAATTAAAAATGTTCTCTGATGTTTTTGTCTGGTTACCAGATTCTGGAGGGGGGTCACTATTGGTGGAGGGAGGATATCGGATAAATTGGATGAATTGTCCTTAACAAAATTAAAACTCCTCGTCAAAATTGTGCCTGGATTCAAACAACCACGTCACATTTATAACTACACAGCCGCAGGGGCGAGATGCTTTCCTGGGATACTTCAGACCCTTACACGTTTTGAACCTGAAAATCATCACTCTGGCTTCAAGATGATCACTTAGATAACCAAATGCGGGGTGTAGATGTAACATTACCGCAGGGCTATTCATCCACCGCTTGAACTGCTGCTCTTCATAGTGTCGGATATTTTGCGAAATAGCTTTATTTGACATTCAGAATTCTTTGCCAGAGTAGGGCCATATCAACCAATTTAAAATCTTGGAAGTAACTATCACAACTTCTACTTTATGACACCTCATGTATAACCGTGTTCCGTTTTACAAACCTTTATGCTGAAAAAATAATAACAAAACACCTTTGGAAAAATGTGAAAATATCCTTCAGCAGAAAAAAGCTTGCTCCAAAAACATCTTAAAATATTCCTTTAATTGTACAGTAACGATTCCATTGAGAGCAGATGGAATGGTGAAAAGAGGCCATTCACAATTTCAGGTTATATGACAGAGGTTTGTATTGAATGTTATTCCATTTCGTATCCCAAAGTGGATTCAGGTTGATTTAGGGAAAGCTTGTCATTTGAGGGAAAGCGTCGCTATAAACTACTTCAAGGTTAGGTTGGCTCCCGTCCGACTTCAAGCCAGGAGGATGTCAATGAACTACATATTCAGTGGGCAGAGTATCTAGGTTTTATTTCAAGCTACTGGGAGACTGCCTGCTGTGGATGTGTGACACAGTAGTGATGTCACTCTCCGCTTCATGCCAGAGGACTTATCTTGATATTTGTGACCATATGGACTTAATTCAAATAACTGTCTACATAATATAAAGACACAACAGTGATTGTCCCAAAAAGCTAAAAACAAAAAATTTAAAATTTGTAGGAAAGCTTAAAAGTGAGGATAAGTCTGTAGGACTCTCATTAAGGTATATTTTCCAACTGAAAAACACAGAAAAGGAAGAAAAGGCAATGTTCAGAGATATGAATACCCATTCATTACATGTTGTAGTAATTGTCCGCACAGACATTAACGACTAAAATATCCAATTTTGAACATTATTAAGTTACTCTAGAGTTTATCACTTGCAGGGTATGTTAGGATACATATACTTGTTCACAAAAATGCAAAATCGATTTTTGAGGATTTTTTTGATTTTCTGCATTAGCAAATCACTGATAGTGCCTTTAATTGCTAATTCTAAGGCAGAGATTCTTTACTATATTTGCCTACACTCGGGCCAAAGAAGGCCAAACACATTTGAAGATATGTTTGAGGGCCAATTACTCTTTAGTTTCTTATTTTTATGTTATATTTTGGGCTATTGGAAGACCTGTGAACCTGTCTTAGGGAGTCATTGGCCACAGCCCTACCTCCCTAAAAACTCTCCCACCCAAAAAAAGTCAATGTTTTTATTGTTTTAAAATCACCTACTGAAATTTTCACTACCTAGTTCTCCCAGGTAGACCAAAAATGGATGGGTCCTTTATTAATCGGTTCCCTGGAGATGGTCACCTTTCGAACCTAACACCTATAGATGATAGTCTATCTCTCCCTCTACCAACCCATCTTTGTTCTCAGTTGGTTAGAGCGCCGTCACTAGTAAAACTGATTCCGCCGGTTCGCATCCGGCCAAGGGCATATGGGTTTTTTTTCAAACTGGCCAATCTCCAGGGAAAGATTAATAAATACCCAATACTGGAACGTGTTTTACCAAAGTATTGCATTTATGCCTAATATATCTTGTGGTGTAGGTTTAAATTCACGTAATTTCTGTCCACTGGCCAGTAATTACTTACAACCAGTGAACCTGCATGGGGCACTGTGATACAAAACATCTGATCTAAACTAAAATACCCCAGCAGAATCACTCAAATTTTGTGAATAAAAAGAAATGTTTTTTTTTTTTTTAAAGTTTCCCTATGCCGCAGTCAGCATGTACAGAACCAGTAACTATCTCCAATATTCTTTGTTAAGTCTTGGCTTTATTATGATCGTTTCTCAGCTTACGAACATGTCAATAGCCCACTGAAATGCGACTTGGCCGAACAAGCCTTAAAGGCTGACTCAGAGATTTGAAATGTATTTTTTGGTGTATAATTAAAAAAGTCTTCTAGAAACTAAAGAAGTCACCTGAAATACTTATGCAAAGTTAGATATGAAGTCAAATTTTCTTTTTCATGCAAGTACTCATTTATGCACAGTATACCCAGTGCCATAGAATACGTGTATAACAAAAGTCTGGACCGACTTCGAATTGAGCTTAGTTTATTTCACACAGCGATTCGTAGATTGGGAAAGCTTAATGTAATCTGCAAAAAACATGATTTGTTTAAAATTGAGTGCGCCCTCATCGGAATCTCTGAGTCAGCTTTAATTTAAACTAAAATGCCAGAAGGTTCAACTATTACAATACTTTTTTGTACTTAACACCACATTTCTTCAATAATAGTGCTTACAAAGACAAGCAACACACACACAGCCACAGACAGTAGCAAAACAGAAAGGGCTATTTATGAACACACTAATGAATGCACTACCTGAAAAAGGCTTTACACTTTTGCTATGGCTTTTAAGAAATATATTAGCATTCCACTAGCTTTAAGAGTGAGTCACAAGAAAAACAAATCTTCAAACATACGTAACACAATTGGATATTTTGAATATTTCCGTTTTGTTCTTGCTAATATAATACTTCATTTCAACTGCAAATTATTTTCCTGCAAATTCTACATGTAGCTAAGGTGTTAATCCACCTTGCACCTTTGTCAGATCAATATTCTTTAACATCTCATATAAAACACAACAGCAATGGTATTCATTGGTAGGTGAGTTGCTGACTATGACTGCTATATACAGCTGAGATGTTAATCCTCCTAGCACCTGTCCAGTCAATATCATTAAACTTTCTATAGTGAGTTGCCCTGGCAAGGGGGTTAAGCCCCTTCAAAACCGTCGGTGCCTTGCTGTGCGCTGACATTTTTAATATCTGAACGGAATACTATTAGTTTGGTGCTTGATATACACACATATTCAATTCGATACAACAATCCGGCAAAATATCAGTTTGTTGGCTGTTGGGTGCTATTGACGGTTAAATTTTGTCTACCCATGGCCACACACGAAATAAATTACCGTATTCGTCTTGATTTAAATAACCCGCCTCAATGAATACATCTTTTCACCTAAGCGTGCAATTGCATTATGAGGAACAGAAGATTATCTGAGCACAATGAGCCAGGTGCACTATTTTACACCCTGGCCCCCATCTAAACACATACATCCATTTGTTATCACTACCGATTAGTATATGCAAAGCGGCCCCACAGTATGTGGAGAAGCGGAGGCAGCCATGCTTTCTATTGTTGGTACTCTATGTTCTTTGTGGAATCGCAAAACATGCGAACGATTATTTCTAAAGATGACTAACGTTTTGCCTCTCTACTATATAGAACCTCTTTGAGATTAGCTGATTATTTACGCACATACGCTGAGTGTTAATCCTACTAACACCTGTCTATCAATATCTTTAAACAAGTCTAGAGAAAACAACAATAGCAATGGTATGACTGGTATGTGAGTTGCTGATTATGACGGCTAATACAGTTTGACATTTGTTAATCCTCCTAGCACCTGTCCAGATCATATCTTTAAACATGTCTATAGAAAACAACAAAAACAATAGTATGTGAATACACGAATGACCATGTGCTTATCTTGCCAAAATCATACCATGTTAATACAAACAATGGTATTATGTCACTGCCACCATTGTATGTGCGCTACTGACATGTGCCTTTTATACAGTTCTTCCAAGCACGCACAATCAGTGCACAAACAATGGCATATGAGGTCACTGCACCATGTGTATTCGAGTTACTACTGACCATGGCTTCTTTAAACATCTGCCAGAGCATGCCAGGTGCACAAACAATGGCAGTATGATGTCACGACACACCATTTGTATTCGAGTTACTGACCATAGTCGCTTTGTAGAAAGGCAAATGATGCGCAGATAAGCATGGAAAAATCGCAAAGGTAAGTATTCGCTGAAAGTGTAAAAAGTGTATAAGGACAATGTAGGGGGAAGAATGCACAGTAAATAAAAAATCGTAGAGCACTAGGAGGTCAGAAATTAAAAAATGAGGTACATGACCGAGGAGCGGTGAGACTCTTGAGTGGCATAGATTTACACTATCCACAACTGGGTACAGCATTGATTGTTATGTTTATATGCATCTACTCGCTACTTATGAAACCTTTTAAATGGGCAAGACGATTCAGTTTTTAAGAATCTTCTTCATAACTGGTCAATTTATTCTACTTCGTTGCCATTATTTTGAACAATTTCTTTTGACATGCGAATAAGGTAAAGTTGCAGATGCTGAAAAGATGGCTGAAACATATCTTGTAAATTGTATGGTGGCATTTTTAAGAGACATATACCATCCCTGTGTAATGCGTGTGTGTTGGGTGTACATGTGTGCCGGTATTTGGTGTGGTGTGGTGAGTGAGTGAGTGGCATGAGTGAGTGATCGGTGAGTATTGATCTAGTGCGTGAGATCAGTGAGTGAGTGATTGAGTGAATCGAGTGAGTGACTGATCGAGTGAGTGAGTGATCGATTTGAGTGAGTTATTCGAGTGAGTGAGTATTACAATTTTAAGGACAACTCAACACAATTGTGTTATATCGTGTCATTAAGATTATAAAAACATCAAAACCTTTACAAACACCCAAAATAAATTTCAGTCACAACATTTAAAAAGTTAACAATATTTAAACAAATCAGCCACCTGAAGAGGCCGAAATTCTTGAAATACTGTTTTCAATCTGGGACTCTATTATTTTCTATGAATAAACGCATAATCAACGCACTCAAGTAATACATGTTTCACATAGAGAAGTATCGAGTGAGGAGTGATCAAGTAGTGGGTGATTGATCGAGTGAGTGATCAAGTGATGAGTGAGTGGGTATGTATGATGTGTTATTTGAATGTGTATGCATGCATGCATGCCCACATGCACATATACCCTTTTCACTCACTTTTTCACATAGCACACACTTATTTCAACTTTTAACTTATATCTACACAGTGATTAAAGTAAAACACAACACAAATATATTAGGTGTTCAACAGTTATCCTTTTACATTTACATCGGACAAATGTTACATCATATAATTGACCTTAATCCAAACTTACCTAAAGGCATAAACGCAATCTACAGCCACGTATAAATACTTCCAAGACCTCTAGCTATCAATTGCTTATCGTAATAATATAGAAATTTTTTTTCTGGCAACTGCCCCTCTACGTCTTAGTGACCACAAGAAAAAGATGACCCCAACACTCACCACTCAAATGTACCCAGAGTGCAGAGTTATGTCAGTCATAACAAGTTATCCTCAT
>JAMKCH010024744.1:0-19198 GCA_023653785.1 Ophioderma brevispina | reverse complement strand
TCGCGATTGATTGTGTCGTACATGACTGATTTTGAGACTGTTCTATTGAAAAGATACCATGAACATGAAACGCAAATAAAACTGACCAAATACTACATACATTCTACATTTAATGAGACTTTCAAAGCTGTTTATTTCTTTTTGATACGCCCGTAGTACATTAGACCCCATCTACTTTCTCACCGTTGTTACTAATCTAATCGTTGGTTTCCAACAGGTTTAAGATGTACACCGTATAGCCCCCGCAAGCGGGACGGCCCTGAAAATAGGCTTATTTAACAAAATAGCGGCAATATGCCCATAACATCAAAAGTTGTTGTTATATCGAAAATATAGTGTTTGAAGTTATTGTGAAGTGAATCTGGAATCATTTTATTCATGTAGAACAATAGATATATGTGTGTTTAATTTGCATACAATATGCATACGAAATTAGGTACGCACGTCTTTTACAGAATAATAGCTATAACTTTATCAATGAAAGACTATCGATTTCGTTTCTTTTTAATAATTTAGCGAATTACCAGCACTATACATGTAGAAACTGATATAATCTCTTTGATATAGTCTGTACCAGTCGATATTTCAGATTTTTACATATTTTTGTGATTTAGAGAAATTCTATCACAATTTAATACTTAAACTTTTAACATACATTATATTGTATATTTTTTTGATAATATGTATATCTAAAACCTTTTTTCAAGAACGGTGAGCATTTTTGAGTGGTTTTGATTGATCTCGGCCGAGAAAATGCTTCGTTTCCCAGAGTGCATGAATCCAAATCTGTATTTTTACCGATCTGCGAGGTGTAACAACCATGCAGTGGCTTGCTCTTATTGAACGGTCCGCAGTGTTGACCCTAAACAATTGAGGGGTTTCGGCTGTGAAGCAAAATTCACAAAATTGTGTAATTCCCGGTTTCTGTTTCTGGTAGGGGAAGGACAGCCGGATAAACGAAAAGAAGATCGTTTAAATGACTTCGTCAACCAACTGGTCTGTTCGCTATATCATTTTGCAAGCGAGATGAGGCTAATGAAATAACATTCAAAAGGCGTGACATTTGGGGGAGCGGCGATAGAAGCGTCGTCAACGCTCATATCCCCCACATAAAAGGTCATAACATGCCGTTTGCGATCGTATTGGAGCAAGTGAATACGGATTTCAATGGAATTTTGGTAAAAATAAAGGCCTTGTTTATTGGCAAAAGTCCACGTTGGCCCAATGGCACCCCCCCACCACTCTTGCTCATCCCCATCCCCTGAAAAAAAAAAAAATCTTGGCTACCGATCTAATGTTTCCGTATGTGTTTTCTGAACAATGTACATGCGTATTGCTTCAACCATCACTAATACACCCCCTAGTTAAATCTCTTACGCAGTAGTGGCCTATATAAGGGATTGCAGCGAGAATGCGAGAAAATCGAAAAAAGTAGAAAGGCTGTTTTTAAACTTATAAACAGGATAAGTGTGTACCCTTCCATATAAACTGCTTTAAAATGATAGAAAATAAAACAAAACCAAATAGTGAAAAAAATAAGTATTTGAGGAAATTTGCATAACCATCTCCCGCAATAGACATAACAATCTACAGGTCTTCTCAAACCTGCACTAAACAGCTGATGTGGTTTACACCAGTACAGAATAAACACAGATCAATAATGTGTGTGCTTCAAAGGTCAAACTGTATTGATCATGGTGCACATAAGCACGCTGAAAATCTGTGATAATCAACCGGGAAAGGCTTTTTTATCTCAGTCGGATTTGATACGCACGTAAGAAATTACAGAATCAATAAAACGTTAACCTGCAAAAATTACAAGCGTATTTACAGTAAATACTGTAAAACTTACAGTATTTGACTGTATTTGGAATACAGCAAATACTGTAATTTTATGTTCATTTTCCAGGCCTATAATTGTACTCAATTTTAAAAGTGGAGCCTTTATTTTCGAATTATAATTAGCATCAACATTTATACACAATTATGATTTTCAATTATACGATTAGTACTAAAATGACAGAAAAAAATATCCTTAAATCTTACAGGAAATACTGGCAAAAGCAATTCTGCCCAACAAATCCTGTAAATTAAACAGTTTTTACGGTTTTTCATGTCAAATTACTGTATTTTTACGTTTGCTTATATATTTTACCACAAAAACCAAGAAGGGACTTCTTTCGTATACAGTACGAATGAAGAAGGCCCGCTCAATTACATCATTCCGGATTGTGCGTCTATTTTGTTGATACACTTACCAAGCTCGGGGCGATTTTCGAATTCTGCAATATGTGTCCATAGACGTTCGAGAGAATGTCTTTTGACCTCAGGTGGTCAAAATTAAGGCGCAAATATAATGGAAATCCTGTTGGTCCGCTACGGAAGCTGAAAAAACAGAATGTGAATAAGACTTTTTCTTGATGAATGTTGGTGTTGGTTTGGCGGTAGCACGTTGCGCCAGAGTCAATCCCAGAAATGAGGGTGAAAAGTACTCCTAAATAAATGTGACGCTGCGCGATTAATTTGACTAGTGAGATCTACTATTGTGTCGGTATTACTAGATCATTCCTGAACACACCGTGTAATCTTTGGCAAGGGGACATTCCAATAGTAATTGACAGAGCAAATATGCAATGGCTATTTTCGGCATTTGAAAAACCCAAATATTTGGAATCTGGGCAATTCCAATAGAAGTATCGACCTGGCATAATTATATGTGCAGAACTGTGTTTTTGATTCAGCAGGGCCCAGGGGTCAGTTATTGCTCCGCGTCCACGTCCGTAATGCGTGACATGCAACATGGTGCCGGGTTCCTCGTTGGTGTACACGTTGTATTAGTGGGGTGTCGGTCGTGCGGCCATCTAAATTTTCCGTTTCCATTTTTTTGTTTTTTTATTTTTTGTGATATTACCTAACGTGGTTATATTGAGATCTGTACTCAGATTATTTTATTCTTGGGTAAAATTGTAATCGAAATTAGATAATAAACTATGCAAGAGCGAAACTAAGTTATATTTGAAGTTGTACTATTTCTGCAAAGTCGATCTGGAGCAAACGTTTACCAGCAGGCGGGCGGCAAGAAATCATCCCAAATTTAGACTCCCCATTGTGTAACCGTAACAACGAAAGCGGACGAACTTTTTTTTGTTTTTTTTTTCCAGACTCAAATCTAATTGGGGCCCGCTAGCCTCACCCTGGGAGACCATGTAAGTGTTAGAAATTAGAATTATACCATCCATCCAACATTTCTTGCTACTTGGCGTATCACTTTAAAAAACCAGGTTTAAAATTACACTAGTGTTAAATTTGTGGTGTTTGTTAAAGCTATAGCATCTTGAGTTGGAATTTTGAGAACTTAGAGACAATGAGCACTTTGTCCAAACACAACACAACGCCCTAACACGCGCCCCCCTTTTTTTTTGTGTTTTTTTTTCCTAATTGGAATCCTATGAAAGGGTATGAGACATTAAATAATTCAACTGAATATCCTTTAATTTTTTGTATATTATTTTTCATATTCGGTGTGATAACCAATCTAAAATTAAAAAAGGGGGGCATTGACCTCGTTTGAGCTAAATAAGAGTTAATATTAAAAAGTTTTGGCCAAAACTCTTGTCCAGTGTCGTTTTCCTCCCCTTCCTCCCTTAAAATAATAATAATAAAAAAAACAAAAAAAATCGTTTTTGTTTTATTTTTATGTTAATTGCAAGAGTTGGCGAATATGCGAAATTTATGGTACCGTGCATCAAACAAAACGGGGTAAACCACTTAATTTTCCACAACAAGGCCCGAAATAGACCTAAAATAAATCATTTTTTCGCTTTAACTGCGTCCAGTTTTTAGATCGCAGTTTAATCCAGCTGCATATTGACGCAACAAAACAATCCCCAAAACCAGTCCAAAGTTGTGTCTGGGTTTCGCCACAGAATGGGCTCTTGTTGACAGTAGTTATCTCTGATGCTACCACATAGCACGCATATAATTGGCCCAACAATGGTTCCCCGCCATCGTAATATCTTTGGCATCGGCATTAGGTGGGTGGGCCTTTATTGTCCTTATTGGCTCTCCAAGGCAATATGGGATTCCGTTGGTAAAATCTTGGCTCGGTACACGTGGCTATTGCATCTTGCGCCAATAATGGTTCCTCCTCCCTCCCATTGGCACTGTGTGCATGGCTTTCCATTCAGCAACCCCTTTACTGGTCCATATGGTGAGATAATAACCCAGACAAGCAGAGCCAATATAGAGCCCCTTATTGGATAACATTGGCCCAATTGACTTAAAAGCAATTGATTGCTTAAATAGGCAGGTCTAGAACTAGATTATACCAGTTTCATTAAATATTAATATGTGAGTAGCTCGATTATCTAATAATTTTAATTTAAAATAGCAGCTTGAAAAAAAAAATCCATTAAATAAGTGGTTGTAAAAGACATAGAGAGGGCCATCATTGGCGAACATGGTTCATTATTGGTTCAATATTGTAATAAATTGGATTGATTCATCAGCCCAAATTATGGTCGAGCTATAAGTTGCAAAATATTGGGCGAGACGCGTCGAGCCCAATTTTTAAAACTCATAGCGAGACCAATAAATATTGGGCGCAATCATCAAATTTTATCATTATCATGCGAAGGATCCAATATTATCTCGTATCGTTCACCTCAACAAGAATGATAATGGCCAATCTTGGGCCAATGAGCAAAATAATATTTATCCAATTATTTAAGCCAATAGGGCCATAAATAATATTGGTCCATATTGGCCACCATTGCAGTGCTATCGGGTAGGGTTTCTAATAAACATTTCCGCGTGTGGCGAGGGAGCGGTGGGGGTTTGTGGCCACAGCTTGGTAACATTACCACCCCTCCTTCACTACTTTGGCATCAAAAAAACAAACCGCGCTTAAGACATTTTTTTGGTATTTTTGGGAAACTGCTTGGGATAAGACGTAAAATCGCCATATCGTGAAAACCGAGCGAGCTGCAACGTTCACTTTATTTGGTCCTTAGTTCTATCCACAGAGAGGACCAAAAACTCCCCGCGGACATTTGATTGTAGCAATCAATGCATGGACTACATTCATATAAATCATAATACATTGAAGTTTATGGTGAATGAAAATGTGCGAACCACTTTTTTCATCAGAAGTGACATTTCAATTGACCATAGATCAGGGGTCCAATTCGTATTTTAATTTTATTATCGTTATGATGTGGTTCTTATAGGCCTACATGACCCACATTATACTTTTGTTAGTTTCAAGAACAAACTCTCATGGGAAAGTGTTGTCTCGGTACTCGGTTGGTTGGGTCCAAGAACCCCCACTATCTACTTCGCTTTCGGCACTACGGATTTTTTAGCTTGGGTACTCTTACGTGGAATAGGAATCCTCTTAATAGTATTTGACCCGAAGGAGGACTTTCGATCGAATTTTAGCGCAAAAGGGTACCAAATATTTTCTTATTAAAATATAATATTGGTGATACGCATATTTTTGATAAGTAGCATGAGATTACGGGGTACGTAGTGGTTAGTGCGTTTTTATATTCTCTATACTCTCCAAACTCTGCGATAACTCACCAAATACATATTTTTCTAGTATTTTGATTGGATCCTCTTTACCATATTTGTAATTGTTACCGTATATTGTGCGGAATGTAGACACTTAAAAATACGGGGTTAAATTTGCCCACCCGACTACGAAATAACCCTATAGTTCAAACGCTTTCGTGTCATCTTTACATAAAATTTACAGGTGTATTACCTTAACGTCGTGGTCATTTATTTTAGTTATTCGGTGCATGCCCGTATAAAACTGTAGCATTTACAATATTTTGTTAAAAAGTGTTAATGTCTTAGGGTCGTCCGCGCGTCCAAAATGTTCAACCATTTTCGCTTACGAACAAAGCGTGCACACTGTTAAAAAAAATTTCCGAAATTAAAAAACCGATTTCCGTCAATTTACGAAATTGTTTTTAGAACACCATAACAATAAAAAACAAAAAACTAAAAAAATGTTTAATTACGGAAAATATTACAAAATTTCTTGGCTCAATATTTCCGTCTTTTTTTTTTTTTGGGTTCCGTAATTTTTAAATTACGGAAAAATTCTGTTCAAATACACATTTTTTTCCGTACTCTGAACAATTTCTGTAAAATTACTGTACTGTCAAAGTTCGTTATTTACAGAATTTTCTGTAATTTTACCCTAAAAAATGTCTGGAAATACTGCGGCCCAGAAATTTCCGTAACTTTACTAAATTTTGTTTTACACATGTTACGTACCTCCACCCAACCTCCGCCCGAATTTAAAAGGACATTTTATTTGATCGGGAGTTCATACATCGGATCGGTTTAATTGTCATGTCGTCTCCCAGTGCGCATAAACGCTCAAAATTATTGGCATCCAAAATTATATATTCCCTCTTTTTAATCCTTTTTTGCAAAGGAGCAAACTAGTAGTATAGGCTACTTGAAGTCGTGCTTTCTTTCAGAAGCAAAAATTAGACATAAATGCATCGGACTATTGCATGAAAATTCTTTGCAAAAATAAAGTCCGGCTAGATTCTCATAGCGTGAGCTGATAATTACAAGGTTCTAACGACATTTTGGTTTGTTATGAGATAATAAGTTTTGTGAAATTACCATGAAGAGCTTACTGATATAAATTTTTGTTTAGGTTTTCAACATATAAATTTTGTTTAAAGCACCCGATGCTAACAATTTTGAATACTTATTTTAATTTTATATTGTTTTGGTTGACTTAAGGGGATGGCCCGATTTAAGAAGATGAAGTTTTCATCTTGATGAATGGACTTCACCCAAAACTCCATCCTTAATTTTCGCACCAATATTTCAATTCAATCCGTTTTTGATGTGAGACCTAAAACGTGATAGAGTGCTGTGTGAAATTAATATTGTTTTCAACCAAACTGGGGCCTATTTTCGCTCATACTTAAAAACTAACAATCCTTAGCCCTAAGATTTCAAATGTAAATGAGAAAAATAAGTAGACTTTAAAATTCTGATAACCAACCAACATTTGGAACCACTTCCGAAAATTTGGGGTCCCCTGGGGACCGAGGCGATTAGGAATCGGGCATGGACCTTTAAAACGTCCGTATCTCAAACTCACCAAAATGTCATGAATTTGTATTCCTCAGCTCAAATATTTTTGGTGGCACTTGCAACTGTTTTGATCCGGGGTTTTTGATTCTGAATGTACATGCTGAAAACGTTAATCCTTACTCCCAATAAATATACAAGCAACATGTTAATGTTAAACTGTTTCATGTATGTCTGTCCCTTTTTGGATCCGTATATTTCCACCATCCACTTTTCTTTTCTGCACAGTTGGCGCTGTTTTGCATTACGTTTTCCCTATGAAAAAAAATCGCATTCTTTCTTACGCGTTACCAACACAGGAAGGGGTTAACCAAAGGGACCTCCTCCCACCACTCTTAGCGTACGTCGTGTACGTAACGAACAAAAACGACTTTTTTACGACCTCTTTGAAACATTTGGTCCGTATCCACAAGTTTTGTTTAAAATTTAACTGTTTAGTTCCACGAAAGTTATCTCCGAAATAGTAGGAAGGTGTGATTTTGAACAACTACAAAAGCATCATATTTGTCATATTCCTACCAAAGATGTATAAAGCCTCATAGTTTTAATGAATTGATACTTATCCACCTCACTATTTCAAAGTAACGATTATTTAGTTAACGATTGTTCAACGTGTTGTTGGATACGTTGCCACTAGTGGAATTAACAATTGCTGAAAAAAACAGCTTGACAATATTTTTTTTTAAAAATGACCTCGTCATGAATTATTTCTTTTTCCTTTTTTCAGCCAGGCAAAAAGTCTGGTGCTTTTTTATTAACAAACCACTTGCACAAGACCGAGAAACCTACAC
Organism: Ophioderma brevispina; assembly: GCA_023653785.1. NCBI lineage: Eukaryota > Metazoa > Echinodermata > Ophiuroidea > Amphilepidida > Ophiodermatidae > Ophioderma > Ophioderma brevispina. The sequence goes on along the minus strand of JAMKCH010024744.1, from coordinate 11,279 downwards.
ACCCACCCTTCTACTCTAACAAAAAAACGCAAAAATGTCAAGGACATCGCCGGATAAGGAGAGAAGGAGGCCCCTATATCATAATAGTTATATTTCACCATTGAGTTGGTGTTGACAACTACTTTATCATGTCGCAATGTTTTTTTTTTTAATCCCAAAAATCCTTGTAATCAAAAAAACATGTGAAATAAAAAAGTCTGAGAACTTCAGGGGCATTCTCTCTGGAAAAACCAAAGCCTAGAGCATGCCTCCATTTCAATGACCATTATTACTTAAATGGAAGAAACAGGAAGATTGCAAGAGCTGCCCTCTGGTTATGGAACTTGTAAGTGACGCCTATAGATAGACCTTTTGTCCTTCATACGCTATAAAGAGGCTCATGAGGCAGCCCTTTATTAACAATACCCAAATCCTATTAGCGTATGAGTGCTTAGATTTGGATTATATAACCATCTTCAACACACCAAGCCCGACCAGACTCTGGAATACACACAATGGCCAATTACCGCGCTATTTATATGCATGAGCAAGTTAATCTACACTATGAGCATATCTATTCCCATGGCGCCAGTTCAATCGCTTTCATTCACACATTTGTATTGAACAGATACACCCTTGGTTATTTTAGTATATTTATGATACCAAGTACGTGCCTATCAGCTGTTGTTAACAGTGCTCATCCAAGGCTCCTGAACTGAGCCTTGGTAGATGAGAAATGCCTATCTATAGAGTGATATGGTATGGTTTGTACGTAAAAAGTTCGTGTGTTTTTGGCAATTCAATGTAGTGTTAAGGCACAAACACAGTTTATTGAAAACAAAAAATGCAAAAATGGAGGTCTTTCCACCCAAGACCCAGAAACGCCACGCACATATATGTTGCTAAATTAATATAGAGAATCCTTGCAACGAGGCTGTGGTTCTGGGGGGGAAAAGGCTTCAATATGGAAAATTTAATTACCCATTGAAGCCTGTATTATAACTTACATAAAACCGACTTTTGAGGGCAATTTATGTAAAGTGGGATTTTTTGAAAAACCAGCAAAAGGTAAACTTTGAGCATGTCGCTTTATTATGCAAAAACGTTTCAAGTGCATCCGTTCTCATGAAAACTATAGGGCGTCCTTCATTCCTTATCCGGCGAGGTCTTTTAAGTATCTTTATCGTTCAAATATTTTTTTTCTTTTTAGGCAAAGTACCGCGGTAATTTTTAAAGATGCGTGAGAATATGGAGGTGTTTTTCTTCATTGATGCATGGTGTGTTGAATAAAGTCTTTTTTGGTTGTCTTCTCTTTCTTGTTTTTGATGGGATCTTTTGAAAAAAAAGTACAATGACAAACAATATGATTGTGTACCAATTCAAATTTCCATGAGATATATTTGTCCAATCGTTTTGAGAGAAAATCAAAAAAGACCTGGAAAAGTTAATATACACAACAGATTGGTCATTTTCCAAACTATCAGGATGTGCTTGTCGTAAAGTATGTATTTTATAAGCTCGCAAACGCGGTACGCCACCATTTACTGCAGTGCCTACAACATACACACGCTCGCAGTCATTTTAAATCCGTCAGTCGACCGTGCCACGTGCATGGATCGATTGCTATAAATAGCAGTAAGTATTTCCATAAATGGAAATACTACGCAGGCGCCGAAGTGCCCATCCCGGTGGATTGCCAGGCGTCGGTGATAGCACTAAAGTCGATTACGCATGCGGGAAATCCCACCGTACAGCTGACAGCTTGACACAGGTGAATAGGGATAGGTCTGTTCGTGCAAAACTGTAATTTTACCGTATATGCACCGTAAACATTTTGTGTGATTAAGGGCCTACAAAGTGAGGTGTTCGTCAGTGCTTTTTTATTCTTCACACTTTACAATCTCTATAATAATTTTTATATGTTTGATTAAATTAATTTTTAACAGATACTGTATTTTTACGCTACTTTGCTTGGCAGAAATTGCTGCCAGGATTTTCCTGTAAAATTTTACAGAATTTTTTGCAGGGTACTGCCTTGTCTTTATTTCGCGGATTTCAAGCCAACACTTGCAGGTTATTTCGCATAACCATGCCAGTAACAAAAATAATTTAAAAATATGAATTTTGATGAGTTTTCGACTGTTGGATTAGCAAATCGCGGCTAATCCCTTAAGATTAACGTTTATGGAATATTTCAGGTGTTGAAAACGACCATGAATTTCTAGTTTCAAGGATTCACTGCTGCCTTTCAAATGAACACAATTGTCCAAAATATTATTCATCGTAAGAAATGATATGGAAAGATTTACCAAAAGCAAACAAACAATAAACCAAGCAAACAATTGTAGGTAGTTCGTACATGCACCCTAAACGAAAATGCGCATTGAAACCTTTTTCGTCCTCTATAGGAACACCCAAAACATGGAGATGGAATCCTGAAAAAACGGTTCTTAAAAATTTTAGAACCACACAAAAAAGTTCCTAAGAGGAAGTTAGAACCTCGTCAGCACTTGTGTTGTTTTTAGTTTTTAGTGTGTAAGAGGTGGAAAAGGGACCAGAATCTTTGAAAAATGGGGAAATCTGCCGAAAAAGACGAAGAAACATGCTCCGGATTTCCTCAGACAGACGTTTGGCCCGGGCACGGGACGACAAGACTTGCACAGGAAACAGAATTAAAGAAATATTAGCACATTTTTTGAAGAGCGCCCCCAATTTTCAAAATTTGAAATTTTTGCACAGCTATGTTGGTAATTGTCTAGAAAACTACACCCGCGAACGAGAATGACTCAAAAATGCGATTTCATCATAAAACTGAGCGATTGTTGTAATTAGCATTGGTCTAGATTGTACTTAACGGCAAAGAGGAAGAAATGCTAAGTTTATGTCCGTCCATGATGAATGAAATAGTGCCACCTCAAGAAAATGACCTCTAACTTGATTGCCTGAACAATATAAAACAATAATAGATGAGCGTAGATACGTACATGGCTCTTTTCCCGGCATTTCATGGGGAAGGCCGTGTTTTATAGTAGCGTTGAATTATTATCGGGCTCCTATTATTAATTTTCTAATTACAAAATTTCTACGTTTGCGACACATAGACATTGTAGAGCTTAATAATTCACAGGTATATTTACTAGCCAGGTACCAATGCACCGTGTAAAATCTCAAATTTTTGAAAAAATTGGGGCGCTCTTCAAAAAAATGTGCTAAATTGCTTCTTTAGGAGTCCCACCCGATCCTCAACCTCTACCCCACCACACACCCAATCATAACCGAGTTTGCTTTTAATAAAAACCTTTTTCTCATTTCCCCTGGAAAATATTTGGCTGAACTCTGTCCCATTAATGCTACAGCATTTAATATGGCTTACAGAAAATGTGTGGATATCCAGAATCTGTATACTGCTCGCTTAAAATGGGTGTGTCGGGAAATCAAATGAATTTTGGAATCAGATCTGTTGGTGAGGGCTTCACGTATGAAACACAAGAAAATTTTGTATGTTGTAATCGGAGTGGGGCACTTTAAACATGTCAAATTCTTGCGACAAAGTTAACGGCAAACAAAAGTTCTGAAACATGCCTAATCTGAGTAAAATTTGACAAATATATGTTGTGTGGGTTTTGGGGCCATATAACGTGATTGAGCTCTGCAAGCTCAATATCTAAATATACATTGTAAATTAGCGATACCATATATAAAGAAGTAGCCAGCGAATAATATTACCCAACTTATAGTAAACGCTTATATATTTCAATTATACACTGTCACTTTATCATGATTGCGTAGGTATAGAATGGTGCTAAGGTCTATATCATAATACTCAGTATGCGTGCACATAAAATATACAAATAGGGAAACTGAGTCCCGTCTAATAATTCATATTCAATGTTGTTCACACGGTAAATCCTGACATGTATTCTTGGTCTGAATACGTATCTAAACACTATTTTGTTCGCTTTTGAGACATGTCTAAGCATTTTAAGTCTGAACCATTTAGGTGTTCAGATGTGGAGATTCTAAACATATTCCCATAACATGACATTTTTTTTTGTTTAGATTCTAAACACGTCGCCATCGAATGACGTTCATGTGTGTAGACACAACACTTGATCGCGTTAGCTTCTAAATGCCTTTGTGACAAATTTAATCAGATGTTTTTTAAAAACGCGTTAAGGCATTAACGTTAGAAATTTCATGATATGATTTAAAATGGAGGAAAACGATGCTGAATTTAAATGCTTGTTAGTGATTTATAGGAGAAGTAGTCTAAGTAACTACCCACCTTTGACAAAAAAAGTATTTTTGTGATTTTGTTGTTTGTTGAACGCGTCTAGGCGCTCAAAACTGTGACAAAATCTAAACAATTTGACGGTTACAGTGAATGTGTAGGTAAAAAGTAGGCTTGGCTTAGGAAGCTGCTTAATAACTAACTAATGTTTGCATATAAATACGTAAAAATACAATTATTAGCATAATTTTAATGCAGTTGAAGGCATATACCCCGATCTGAAAAAAAAAAACCATGTTTTATGTACTGAAGATATTGTCGCATGCTATGGGGAAAGCTGCATTAACACGTGTCATAGTGACTTTCAAAAATTTTAGGAACAGAGGTCGTATAAGCTTTAGGAGGGACGATTATGGCGAGAACATTTAAAACCTTACATAAATAAGGTTACCCCTCGTCTTACCAGGGGAGTGGGGGGGGGGGGCGGGGGGGGGTTACCACCCCCTATCGCTCTGGTGCGCTAAAATGCCAGGAAAAATTTCGTTAAAAAAAGCTTCTAGGGATCGTTCTCAATCCTTTCCGGTGATTTTTAGCGAAAAAAAAAAAAAAAAAAAGTGAAGGTAGCACCTTCACGGGGGGTAGGGTACGCTGGTCAACTTGAAGGGTAAGGGGGAGTTGCCACCCAAGGATTTTTATGGTGCATTTTTGAAATATTATGCACAATATGGCCTCCAAACTCTATGTTTATGTAAAAAACTAGCAATTGTCATCATTTAGAGCTGTGAAAACGCGGTGAAAATCGATCGTTTCGCCCACTATCATATATTGTCGTATTTTACAAAACACGTTGTTTCCGAGAAAAATCGCAATTCAAAACTACCGCGACATGTCAGTCTATTACGGTAGAACGAAGCACAAAAGAAACATCTACACTATACTGTTTTGAAGAAAACATGTTAAAGTCCCAATATAAACATGAAATCAAACTTAATACTGCAATGATATTATCTTAATTAGGCTAAAAAGTTATAAGTCTCTATGTGAATCAACCTAAGTATTATTGCAAAATACGACGCATTTACACCGTTGTTTCACCTTCAAGTACGTAAAATAGATCCTAGTGAAAAGCTTGTTACGTAACGATTGGAAAATACGTCAAAATAGGTTTGTATGTGAAATCTTTCATTTTGGGATCGGCAAAATACGACCCTATACTCAAAACACGTGATAATGTAGATGAATGGCGATTTTAAAAGCGACGTATGTGAAATACGGATATGATGGAATTTTGAGAAAATGATAAAATCTGTTATTATAAACTAATTAAGTAGGTAGCCTCACATTTTGAAACTTTGTGGATGGCAAGAATCAGGAATAAGTAAGTAGGCGGAATTTAGCCAAAAACCTCAACAATGTGAAAATAGACAGTAGTGATGCAGCGACGCGATATTCCTACGTTTTTAGCGCCAAAATTGGATTTTCGCCGATTTTTTACTGTGGAAAATGCCAATTTTGCCGAATTGCGGACTTTATGACGTAACTGTGACGCCATACTAGGTCCATGTTGGTACTTATTTGGTATCAATTGAAACGAAGAGGACAATAGCTATCAAGAGAAGATATCAGTAGCCTCCCACAATGCATTGCTTCCATGGAAGTTTTTGTACAGGGGAGTCATGTGAATCGTTAGTGATATAACATTCTTAAAATGCAAGGATTGTGATCAGTACTGTCAATTAGCCATGTTCATCTCTAACGATTAAAATCAGTAGGGTACAAAAAATCCATTGGAAGGAAGCAATGCATTGTGGGAAGCTCCGCAATCTTCTCTTATAGCTATCCATCTGATATCCATCTAAGCTCAGGTGCTTTATAACGAATTCTCAAGGGGTCTAGGAACCACCCCCTTGGTAAACCGTGTTACAAAAAGGCTGGTACGACGATGGGTTAATTGTAAAAATTAATGCATAAATAGGTTGGTCGTGTGAACCCGTCTAAATGGTTTACAGAAAAATATACACACCTCTGATGATTTCTTGGGTTTCATTTGTGCAACCAACCTAAGCCATTGCAAAATACTCCGGAGTAATTTTATTACAAAAACAAAGTGGTTTAGGCTTTTTCAGTTAAGGCGTGTAACAGCCCAAAATTAAGTGTTTGACGCAAAATATTTTAAGTCGTCCTATTTACAAAATCACGTTTTAGCTCTCATATCAAAACGATTAAAATATTGCCATGATTTTTCCCGGAGGGGGTATTGGGGTAAAGGTCCTTCAATCAAAAAATGAAAGATTTATATATACCGGGTAACGGTGTCACCAAAGTTCAGGCAAAGTGGATTGAGATGGATTGGAAATCCAATGGTGATCACATACTCTCTGAAAATCAAAGACCGTGGAATTTCACTTTTACAGGGCTCACTCCAAAACGAGTGAAATTTCAAATACTTTGAAGCTTGTTTAGGTAAAATTTACTCTTGAGAAGTTTAAAAAAGAATAAAATAATCATTTTGTAATTATCAAGAGAATTGGTGTATCCAAAAATAATATTTGAAGATTGTGCAAATTCAAAACGACAAGATATAGTCTCTTTTTGGCTAAAAGTCGACAGTTTGGTAATCGGGCTCCACTTTTGCGGCAATAACCCCCATGGTAAAAAGGTTCTACAAATAAAAAAAATAAATCACTTTCGACAAAAAATCCGCTCCCCAAAAAATCCTCGCTATATATCCTGGGATTGGGATTATACCTCAAACCAAACATTTTAGGCCAAAAAGAAAAGGGTCGTCTTCAGCTCCCGCTCGCATAGGCCTAAAATTACATTTTAGTTGCATTTCTTTTTTTAAAGTTTTAAGGTATATTTTAACTATTTTTTTAAAAATTAGTCAAGAAAATGGCAACAAAAAGCCGAAAAATAAAGTCGTCTAAACCAATGCAATAAAAGAATTTCCACGTAGCGTATAGCGTTTGACTCTAAAAGAACAAACGCATAGCGCATAGACCAGAAAAAGAAGTGTCTCGGCTTCCTACAGGTCAAACCCTAGCAAAATACCAGCCACGCGAGAAATTCCTTTTATTGCATTTTTAGACACCTTTTTTTGCGGCTGTTTTTGTCTTTACCCCCCCCACCCAAAAAAAAAGTTGTCTCTAGAAAACCTTAACAAAAGAAAGAAATGCGATAAAAATGTGATTTTGTACAACCTATGCACGCGTGGGAAGATGAGACAAACCTTTTTTCTCGTGCCTTATAGGGTTTTGAGAGGAAGTTTGGGACGAACTCTTCTGTTTTTGCCTTCGTTCGTGAGTGAGTGCAAGTCCAAAATCAAGGTGAAGAGCCGTCTTTAACCAGCTGCATAGTTTTCATCACATCCAGGTTGATCAGGCCTGGAATTCCTCACAGTCATCTATGAATGATGTGGCTAATGGTTTGTGGCCTCTCCACACAATCGCAGTTGGTGACGTGAAAGTTCTACTCCGATCTTGAAGGAACTTCTTTGTAGACCAACGCCAGTTCTGAGTCTGTTGAGGTGACCCATGCTTTCTATCAAGGTCACAGCCCTGGGCTTGCAGGATGGGCTGTCCACAAACGGCGTTAGTTCAAAGAGAGGATGACCATTGCTCATACCATCTGTCATTGATCAGGATGATCGATAGGGATACTGTGATTCCGTGGAATCTCTGATCCTTAAAGGGTGTTGGTTGGGGGGATTAGGCTACAAGGTTAATCACCTCTGCGCGAGGATTGATGTCTGAAGGTTCCTCCTAATTAAGGTTTGCAGGAGCGACGTCAGACAGAATTGGAAGTGGAAGAATTCTACAGGCGTCGCCCCAAAGGCAACCACTAACAAGTTCTAATTGCATCATTAAGAAACGACATCAATCTTGTGTGATGTATACATGTGACTCCATAATGGTGCAGCGTATTCAGCAGTGGAGGATGCCAAGGCACAGTTGATGTAGTGTAAGTGTCAAAGATGCACACCATCCAGTTCCTGCGAGCCTTCTGAGGAGGTTGGCACAAGACTGCGTCTTGGCAGGACGCCTTGGTGTGTTGAGTGAAAGTAAGGCTGCGGTACATTGTGACGCCAAGGTACATCGGTGTTGGGTCATGTGAGTTTTTCTCCATCTAGAGTGATGTTTAAGTTGCTTTGTTGACGCTGATTTGCAAGTGGGAAAACCAGAGCTAACGGTCCTTGGGTTTGCTGAGTTTCAAGTGCCGATCGGTGGAAAGAAGACTTGGCTTACAGTGATTAGGTCTTTCTACAACACTGTTTCTAAACACTCAACGGAATCAGCAGCTAGTCGTGCCCGTGTCGTCTGCGTAGGAGTACTGCGAAACATCTCCCTTTGATAATCTGAGACGTAGATGTTGAAAAGACTGGGTGCTAGGACAGAACCTTGTGGACACATTCCGAAGTTTGCGCTTTCTACTGGATTACCCATTTGATGTCCAAGGACGAAGACCTGTCTTGGATGAGCAGCAAAATGAACTGCCACGTTTATGTTGTGACATCCATGTGTAAGATTTGAGTAGCTGGAGGTAGAGAACTCGATGCCAGACTGTATAGTACGCAGCAGTTAGGTCATGAAGACTGCTCCAAAATTATGCTTCTTCTGGAAGGCTTGTCTCGATGTCATTAATCAGTCTTGCTATCTGATCAGTTGTTGTTTTACCTCTTCGAAATCCAGCTTGGGTGCGGGATAAATTACCTCGATCGTCATCATGATCCTGGCCGATGTATCAGTCGCTCAAGCAACTTATAGATGTGCGATAGGTCTGTAACTCTTAATCTTGGGCTCATTTGCTGTTTTTGGGTTCAGGATTTGGCAATGACCTTTGAAGTATTCATTTCTGGAGGGAATAGTTGACGTTCCCATGCAAGTAGAAAGGAGAGTTGGAGCCATCGCACAGAATTTCAGGTGCCATATTCTTCAAGAATCTGTATGGATATGTTTTGTCATTGCCAGGAGCTTCCCATTCTTGAGAACTCTTAATTGCTTCGGTGATCTTATCGTGAAATGGTTGGGACATGGGGATTGACGGTGGAGAGGTTTGTAGAAGCTGTTTAATCTATGCATTAACAGCACGAGAGGGGCTTTCGCCTGTAGAGTGTGGTCTTGCCACTTCCATGTTGGAAAAGTACTGAAGCGATGGACTGGAGTTTGCAGAGACAGGCAATGCTAGCTGCGAAGCACGCGCCCGGTGAGCTTGGTGATGGTGTTCCAGGCCTTGCGGCTTGAGTGGGTAAAGTTGCATATGGATATCTCCTCCTCCCATCGGTGTGGTTCTTTTGGGCCAAGCAGATCCAGTAGCCTGGTTGCCTTTGCTATTCTCTCAGTATCGAAGTTGGTATTACAATACGCTCTGTATACTCGTCGCATCCTGTCCCAACAGGGGGTAGGGATTCTTCTGCCTCTTGGAATGGAATGTTTTTGGCCTATGTATTCATTAAACAATCCAAATTGTTATGGCAGAGCTTGTTGGTGTCCACATCTATGCCAGGTATGAACACTATAAAGAAAAACTTGTTTTCCATTAACAAAATCATTTTTGACCGATAAACCTTTTTTTTTGCGAAAAAAGGTTTTTCTATTGTGTATAACTTTGCAATACAATAGTTTTCCTTTAGCTAAATTTTACTTTTCAAATCGATATAAAACCTGTTTTGTAGATCGAAAAAACTTTACCAAATTCCGATATGAAAGATCTTTAGGTTTTTAAAATCCTTGTCGATCGAAAAACAAGGTTTCCTCCACGGCTTTCGAATCGATAAAATCCTGCTATTCAAATTGAAAAAAAAAATTGTGTGTTTTTTTTTTTCAAATTCGATAGCACGGATTTTGAATTTTTTTCAATCTCAAAGCGTATTTCTCGGCGCTGAGAAACAAGTTTTTGAAACAAAATCTCAAATTGAAGAAAAATTACGTTTATTCATTTACAGTCTATCTGGTTTTCCGTTTTTTTCACTCGAAAAAGAAAAAAAAAAGGTTTTCGTTTTTACTATGTAATAGCTAATTTCAAAAGCTGGGGATCTTCGCTCGCCAAAATGAAGGCCTATGATATGTTTTCTGCAGCTGTCTTTTAAAAGTAAAGACATTTAAAAGTAAATCTTCTTGGAGAGAAAAAAGTTTATCACCATTATCCGTCAACAACAATACTAAAATACAGTTGTTTTGGTCTATCTGTGCAAACACCGTAGTGATTTCTTTTCATTCATTTTCTTCATTTTCTTCATGGTTTTAATTGATGGTATGAGGCGAGCCTGGTTTTTGCCTTGTATTTTCTGTCCGACAAAAATTATAGCAATCTAGATTGGTTTAACAACTTACTGGACGAAAAATAATAAAAAACTAATAGAATTTCTAACACGCTCTGTATATAAGACAAAGGACCCCGATCATTTAACATACCGCGATACCTTCCTTTATACTCTATAAATTCTAAAATGGATGAAAAACTGAATTTAGATTAAAAATTTAATCTATGTTTTGTTTGACATTTATATTCAATGCATTTTGATTTAAATTTTTAATCCTAGCTGATAGAAATCCAATTAGAATAAATTTTAATGTAAGAAAAGAAATTTAGAGGTAGGCCTGCGTTTTTAATGATGCAATATCAATGTATAATGTCATAGTGTCTAAGCTTTCCCCAAAGGTTAAATTTGTATAGCCGTAATTACCGTTTCTATTTTATCATTTTCTTTTGATTATGTTTTATTCAAGATTCGTGGATGCAATTAGTTATTTAAAAATATGAGGAACGTTCGCAATCAATCACCAATTTACAAAATAATATTGAATATGGTGAAAAATTGGGAAAGACATGATAGAAAATAGAGAGGACTTAAGTTCTTTATCATAGAAACATGTTTGCGACAATGAAGGACCATTTGTGGTATTCTGATCAGGGGTAGGAGAGAAGGAGAAAGCTCTTCCCAAATACCTTTGAACCGATGATCATCGCGCCCTCGTGAAAACAGGTCGTATTAAAATATTGGATTGGAACAATAAACACGAGATTCGATTATTGATGCTGATAGCATTGCCTATCATAATGCATCGATTTG
>JAMKCH010024743.1:0-21050 GCA_023653785.1 Ophioderma brevispina | reverse complement strand
TCGTACACAAGCAGGTGAACACGGACGGCGAGCAGACAGACAGCATGACAGACAGACAGACAGACAGACGGACAGACAGACAGACAGAAAAGTGATTACTAAGTCTCTGCCGAACAAAGTTCAAGCGAGACAAAAATGTCTTAATCCGTGGTATCATTTTTTTAACTGATGTTTACTATTCACATTGGCCTAATTGTCTAATTAAAGGAAAATATGTTCTTGTTTTGACTTCACATTACTCTTTACAGCTGAATAAATATATATGATAGCTTTAAAGTGAATTACACAAACTCCTCTGCTTGGTCCCATCCCAAGTTCATGGTGAGCAGCTTGTGAAATGAGTAAATTAAATGTGTAGTGGGCCTTTCTGAAGAGATTTTCATTTGTTCCCATAGGGACTGGTCATTTGCAGTCGATGTAATCATTGTAGCTGTGCGAACTCATGTTTGTTGACTCATCAAGTTTATACTCTACTTTTACCTGAGAATCCTTTATTTCAGACAAGCATGCAAATAAAATATCTGCTAGAATTCCAACTCATTTTTGCTAAAACAAGAAAGATGTCCTGCACCGGTGATCGACCATGCTGGTATTAAAATGCTAAAGTGACACCCAAGTTGAGAATTTGCTTTTAAAATACCACACAATAAGATTTGTTTATCCCAGGCCCCAGCAATGAGTTCAAAATATAATGGCTTCCAACTTTGAACATTGTATTTTTATAGCCCTGTGATATATGTGGACCCATTGTGGGGCCAACAAAACACGCCAGGATTATAGCTGCTCCGGTTATGGCCGGCCGGAGTAAGCCAGCACAGACTCAATCCTACCATCAGTAAGCTTTAAAAATACATCGCGGTCCCAGGACCACGAGTGTCGTCTGCCGTCGCAGTTTGTGAATGGGGCCAAAGGTCACATGAGGTCACCAAGGTCACATGAGGTCACCAACATGTCACCCTACCCCACCCCCTCCTTTCCACCAAGTTACATCACCATAACCCTTACGGAACTCATACGGCATGCAATATATTAAGGGTTAACATTTTGACCACAGACACACACACAGATACACACACACACAGACATACGCCAGAGTAATCCCTATGTGCCTTCTGCAATTCTTGCAGACGACACAAAAATACAGCTACTGACTTGCACAAAACCTGAATAAAACACCCAAAATTGCAATATTATCTTAACAATTTGCATATTTATCTGTCTGTAAGGCCAATGAAAGTCAATGTTATGTTTCCCGTAACATTTTTTGCAAATCATGAGGCAACTATTTCATTTTTCATTATTCATTATTCGTAATTTTGAAGAAACAGCCATTTCGCCAACCTTCAGCATGCTCTAAAAGCTACAATATTGTGTCAAACCACCACCCTCCATTTAGAAATGATTTTGCAACTAAAATTAATATCTACTAAAATCACATTGACAAGATGTGATCACAAGAAGAAACCTTGATATTTTCTTTAAAATACAAAATAATGAACTTTTAGGAATTTCAGCATCTCAAACGCGGGCAGAAAATCATAACGTGGGCGGGTTATGGGAAACATAACATCGACTTTCATATGCCTAATGGGTAGGTTATTTTACAAAGAATAGCCTTAAAAACCACAAACTCATCAGATAGGCAGGCAAAGTCAGCAAAGCAAATGCTACAATAATAATTTATATTGGCGTCAGTGACGTAAATGGGGAATACCAGGGAATCCCCGATATGATTGTACACTACACTCCTATGTTATCATTCAGCCGGCACTAAATTTTAGCAAGTCATAACCCTGAATCATGCTATGCATGGTTACATCATTATTTTTATGATACCAAATTTCACCGGTTTCAGCCAGAACTGGCAGGATCACCAGGTTCCTTTTTTCCAGCCCACTGTTTGCTGGCAATGAAATTGAAGGTCAGACTGCATGCATACAACCTATTGAAAAGGTAGCATGACAAGTCTGACCCAAACAAATTACTATACATTGAATCCTTTTGTACTATTTACAAGTTTTATTTCTTGCAGTCATTTTAGCAGTGTTTCATGTTCTTTAACTGCAGCTTCCGTGCATGCCACAGTGCTACAGTGTGCATGGTGTGAAGAAACATCTCCAGCAATGCAGCACAACAAATACCTGCACGAAATAAACACCCTGCATACATGGAAGGAAAAGGGCATTGCCTCAGACTATCCTTGCCCTTGATACCAACAGCAGGGGCCATACTTATGTCTAGCCATAGGACTACTGTACTAGTTCAATGCCCTTAACTTGCCCAGAAAGGCTCAAAAGACAAGACTCAAGATGGGTCAATAAAAGGTGGATTTCAAAACACCAAGGCTCTACATGTACTCCAAGAGGGAACTATCATACTTGGGAAGTCTGTACTTTACTTTTAAAAAAAATATTTGAACATGTAACAGGAATGAAAGCACAAAATCAGTTAAAATGTTTAAAAAGAAATTTCCACATCAATCAAAAGCAAAAGATTGAATTTATGATGGATCTCCATTTATTAGATAAATGTAACCATTTTATTAATACCAAATGTGCATACACAATAATGCCAGTATAATTAAGCTTTCCAAAGGAAATACTTAAAAGGTACATTTCATGATCCTAATTTTTAGTTTATGGTTCACCCCAAGAAAAGGTAATTTCCAAAATTTCAGGTGATTCTGACAATGCATTTTAATGTTAAGCACAAATGCGTGTATCACGCTGCCCCATAGGCCACTGTGTTATAATTTCTGTCCACTCCATTTACGGACAAAAAATACAAAATTACAAATTTCTTCAAATAAGGCATACTGCAATTAATTGCAGTAACGACTTTGTTAGGCTTTTAAGTATGAACAGACCTTTAAAGTCAACAAATGGTGATCGATCGCAAATTTGATTATCTTATGCTCGGCGTGAAAAGCTCTATTATTATGATCAGCTTTTATATATTTTTATTCCAACAAATTCATAACGAATTAATTTTTGAGGTACACTACTGTTGAACGTGACCATGAACACCCTGGTTGTGTAACCCCACCCACCCAACTCTAAAAAAACACATTAACTACCTTAGCCTGAAACAGTCAACTGCTCTAAAATGTCAACATGTTTACAAAATGCCATTTAACTTTTCAGTTCCACGTCAAAGTAGTTTTTACTAATTCCACAACAGGAAACATAAGAGAAATTTTCCTTCCACATGCTTCAACAAATTTCCTCTCCAACACACTACTTAGCTGTAATCTACTGCAATATATGTATGTAGTGTTATTACATGGAAATGCAGAGACAATCCTTCCACCTTGTTTGTTACCACAATCAAAATAATCGACAAAGTAAAATCAATTACTAATTATGCATTGTGATTTTTAGAGTCTCAGAACTTATGAGCTCTTGGGAAAAATTTTAACCTCAGCCAGGGAAGGAATCATTCCCTCAAAATTTTTTATAGTGAATTGGGCACAATACAGAAAGTAATATTCAAACTGAACTACTCTTTTCTATACCAAATCATCTCAATTAGAATTTAGAATTAGGCGACAATTAAACAATTTACAGCGTATTAGTCTTTAATTTGTGCATGCATGAACAATGCAAATATGCTCAAAACTCAATCAAGAAACGAAAAACAATATAGGGTTGGTACTTCTCTCACAAGATCTGTTACCATGTCTTGAAGTACGGTATTTACATTTTTTTTTTCCTCTTTGAACTGGGTAAAAAAAAAATTGTTTTACAATCACGTCAGTCACATCAGCTATGTACAACAAAGCCTGAGTTCATGAAAGCTGGTTTACAATCAATCAATCAATCAATCTATTCTGCCCTAAGTATTATGAAATAACAGTTAGGTCTATTATAAGATGAAAAGTGGTCTATGATTCTTATTGAATACGCCATAATTTCACAGAGCTTGCATTGATTGGACTTTTTTTAGTGTGCCCAATAGTTTGATTGTGGTTTGTACAGGGAGCCCAATACAAAGAGGTGCTCAGCGATTTGTGAAGTAAACAATGCTCAGTGCAACGAAGGGAAATTGTCTTTTGACTTTGAGATGAAGGAGGATATTTTAGCTTTGTCAGAACATTGTCAATGAGCAGTGCTCTACATTTTTACGAGCGCCCTAAATGAAATAAGGGGAACTTGATCTATGGCAAACATGTAAATATGTCCCCCCCTCCTCCCCAGATGTGTGAATTGATCATGGTCTATGTATATGGAGTACAGCGGCCATGAGTGCAAGGCTTTAGAAGTTTTTGATCCTTTTTGTTATCAAATTGGCCCAAATGAACCTAGATGAACTTTGACCCTCAACCTGTTGGGGTCCAACCAGGTGAGACTCCAACCCAAGGATCAGTGTGTGCAAGTACCATTTAAAAATCCATCAATGTTGTGCTACCAAGAGCACGTACAGAGTGAACATTTTCATATCCAAAAAGATACCATGAAATATCTATCCAAATACTGCATATATTGTTTCAGCCTATCTTTCTACCACTAGCTGACAGTTGACATCCTACCTTTGGGTTGTCATTCTAGTCATTCTACCCAAGGATCATTGAAAGAACATGAAATCATGTAACACGGTTTAACTTTTTTTGCACATACCCTGCCATGTCATGACCTTACGAAACACCTTTATCGACAATATGTTTCGCCATGGACAACAATACTATGGATGGTAAAAAATATCATAAACTCTGGGACCTGGTCTAGGGACAATGTTCATCACTCGTGGGAACTTGTGTTGGCTAGGAAAAAAAAAGTGACAAATAAGCTGACACCATGAGGAACGTAAGGAATGGAAAAAGAAGTATACAGTGAATAAGCAAGAAAGTTGCAATGTTTAAATAATGAAATTTGTCGTCCAATTATACAGTGTGTAGAAGAAAAGAACATTGGAACCGGAACAATGCAGGTATCAATCCGGCCATGCGCCACAACAAGTGATTTGCATTACGACTTCGCCCCAAATAGATGCTGATCCACCAAAAAGCTCATATTAACAAAAATTATTGCTACTTACTAAGCTGATTTATTTTCCCAAAAGTCTCAGTTTCATTCAGTTAGAAAGGATAATATATGATCTAAATGGCCTATAACGTAAACAAATATTGCATAGTGGATGGTTTAATATATGAGGAGGTCACAAGTGACCCCTGAGTGGAAATTTGCCACATACCCCATCTGAACTCAATTCTACAATTACTGATATTCCCATAATGAGATTTTTAACAAACCTAAGTTGATAAAAAATATAATTTTAAGACTTATTTAGTCAAAAATCAAGGTCCAAAGTGCTGCAGAAAGGCTGCTTTATGATTATAAAAAAACCTTAAAAACCTGTTCCGCGGTGTTCCCCATCTAACTTCATCCCCTTTGACTGCAGAATAATAAAAGCTATAAACAATTATTTCCTGACAACCCTATTAAACACACTCCCATGACAGAATGGACCTCTATGGTCTTGTAGCACTATATCAATATGAAGATGAAATATGGGGAGCAATGTCAGTGCCCACTAGCTGTCCCCACTGGAAATTCATGAAATCACCTTTGGCCTTTGACCCTTTAATTTATAGGTAAAACAAAACTAAACCACCTCTACATTTCTTTTTATTTCCATAACCATTATGTCACAATGGTAAAAATATTTGGCAATCTTCGCCTTCCTAAAACCTAACACTCGGGGCAACCATTCGATACTAAATGGACGGACACACAAAACATCTCGGCAAGAATAATATACCTCAACTGCTGTACTGACTTGGGAACGAAGGCAATTCAGCCTGTCCAATTTATATCCAATTCAGTTGGCTGAGACAAGAACAACAGTATGTAGAGCACCGCAGCTGATATAAACACTGCTCCCAGACAAGGCAATTGTTCAAAAATAGTCATTGGATTAGTTGAGGGGACAGAGTCAGGGGCTTAGAGCACACGACAAGGACCGCACAGGCACCCAAAATGTAATGTTTTTTGGGACGTCAATTCATAGTTCCGCCACTATGAGTGGTCTGGTGAAAAAGGCGAATAAACAAACAGTTGCGTCCTGCGTAAAAGACTTTTCTGAGTTTCAACAAATGATAATGTCAAAGCACTATGAGCGACGTTTTCACAATGACAGCATGCTTATGCTTGCTTGTGCTTGCTTTGATTACAAATTGGGCATCCTTTCAATACGGTCTTTCAAAAAAATAGGACTCAAATAATCCTTCACAAGGAAAAATGTAGTGTTGTACGGAGGATACCTTGATTTAAATGTTTCTAAAGGTATGTTCTCGGTGTACTACTCTATGTTGCTGGTCATATTCACTTAGAATCCAAAGGTGATGTGCTTGGCAAAGGCGGGGGGGTTCTATTTTGGTGGTTATGATTTAGCTTTACCACACACAACACGCTTTCTGAAAGGTGGGAGACCCAATAGGCAACCTTGTGGTTGCCCCGCTTTACTCCGTCAAACTTGAGATTTTGTATTAGGAAGAAAGTTCACATACACCAGTGGAATTCTGGCCAAGGAAATGTTTCTTTTGATGTGAGGAACAATAATGTCTCCAAATGTGGCAACCACAATAATTAACACACAGTCCGATGGGTCAATTTAGTACATTATTTTCTTCTTTTTTGCAATTAGATGTTTTTGGCGATGTGCTTCAAGTGAGTAAGGAAAAAATCATGCAAATAAAGATCGGACCATGTTTGAGTCACCAACCTTTAACATTACAAACCAGCTTTAGAAAGTAGCTAAAAAGTTGTTACTGTAAAGGAGCCACAGATACACGTAAAGCCAGTACTTACTTTCTTTTAAATGCAATTCCGCAATCGGAGAAGGGCAATAAAAATCTTCCATATCAGCAGCCATTTTCTCAGAGCAACTGCTAGCACTGGTAAGACATCTTCAAAATTTGAACAATCAAGTAAGCTCTAACATGAAATGCAAGAAAAATTGCTGCTTAATTGCAACCCCATTTTTCTTATGAAGGCAACATAAAAATTTATTGTTTAGGCCCTATCTCACAGAGCGCTACAGTACAGCGGATATTTTAGCGGTACTAATTTTTTTTTGCAATTTTTTATAGTTTTCAACAGTATGGTGGAATATTTAAAATTAAACAATTTCTTTGGATTTGGAGTGTTTACTTGATTGCAATTATTTTCTTTCTGGCATGATTTTAGCCGACACCAATTTTGCAAATAAATTCAAAACGATTTTATTGAAACATGCAATAAATACTTGTATTTGTTTATCATTTATGAAAAGAAAACATCATTGAATTTGTTATGTTGACTATTAAAAGCTTGTGTCAAGAAAACTATACAAGTTTCCTCTGTGTACTGTGTATTTTTTCTTTTGCCAAGTTGTAATCTCTTGTAAGCTTCAAAGCGGTATGGCACAGTACTCAAAATATCTCTTCCCACATATAAAAAGTGGCACAAAATTGATTTTGGTGTGTTGCACTTAATTTATTATATCTCCGAATTGACAAAAGCAAATAAGATCAAACAACACTATTGGAAAGCCCAGTCTTTTTTTAAGTAAGAATTACTTATTTTGAAATTTCATATTTAACCATTTTTTTCTGATTGTACCATTTTTTGGAGACAGGCTGTACGGGAGGTATATTTTGATTTATTACTCTGAGGTTATCATATAAATCATGTAATGAGTCAATTAGAGACAGTGTAAGAAAGGTGGTATAGTGTGTTCACTATAAGATGAAACACAACCTTTAATAAAATACATTGAGATAACATTAAGCAAGACCAAGGTCATAATGCAACCCTAGGGTAAATATATTATAGTAGTTATAGTGCATTTTGTAACAACTTGAAGCCTCTACTCTGACAAAATGTGAAGAATATAAAATGTGGCAAAAGAATGGGGTCATGTTCCACCTTACACTGAACAGGGTATAGACCTCAGCAGGATAACATTAGCGTTATTACACACTACACACGTAACAATTGCAGTGGAGGTGTTCAATTATGTAATTGTGCTATATTGCCACAAAAAATGCACAGGGAGCTACAAAAAATACATCGGTCCTTGGACCGCTTGTGTCGCCTGCTGTCGCGGTTAGTGAATGATAGGCCTAGCATGACCTTTGACATTGATATGTGACCTTGGACCTCATAAACAAATGAGGGTTTGCATATAAACTCCATAAATCAAGTTTGGTTGCAATTGAACTTCAACTTTTCAAATGAGGTCAATTTTACATTTTCATCCTATCTTACAACTTGACCTCACATGACCTTTGACCTTGGTATGGGACCTTTGACCTCATCAAACAAATGAGGGATCCCATGGTGCACCTATGGTTCAAGTTTGGTCCCAATTGAACTTCAACTTTTCAAATGAGGTCAATTTTACATTTTCAGCCTATCTTACAACTTGACCTCACATGACCTTTGACCTTGATATGTGACCTTTGACCTCATCAACAAATGAGAGATCCCATGCTGCACCTATGACTCAAATTTGGTTTAAATCCATCAAAGTATGTGGATACTTCAGGCAAAATGGTAACCCTTTTTCACAACAGACATCAACAACAGACAACAACAGACAACAGTGGACAAAGTGATCCCTATGTGTCTTCCTGCTTAAGGTGTTGGCATTATGATTTGGTTTCTAAGGAGTACGCGCAAGCCGATTTTAGTCAACTCGGAGATGAGCGAGCGTCCATTCGTTTGCGAGTTTAGCGGCGCAGATATTCATGAGCGTTTTTTTCCTCTGCGTTTACGCGAATTTATAACACGTCCATAAATTCGCGTAGAACTCTGCAGGCTTTTTAAAAAAATGCGGGAAGTTACCTTCTTACATGTATCACATTCACGTACAGCCATGGCGGTATCTCGGAATCGGAATACCAGAGGCCAGTTTCTTCTTCTAGAAATTCAAAGCTACAGGGTTATAACTCCGATCGTATCAGAGATCCAGCATGTCCAGTGAGTGCTGAAACTCCGACCTGTCTTCAACAGCAGCAGGCCCCGATTCAAATTCGCGGTAGGAGAATAGTAGACATCCGGTAGGCCTATCTTGTCACCCAGTTGCGGACAGGTTGTTCGCAATGCAGAAGAGAACTTTCACTATCTGGGTGTGTTGGTGAAGACAAGAAAGGGCTGGCTAGTATTCTTCTAGTCAGATGTACTGGACAGGATTGCGTAACGATAAATCACGTCCACACCTCAAAATCACACACACCAATTAATTCTCCCGGGGTTGGACCTTCAAAACACAAATATGATGTCAACACCAAAGCAGCATTGGGTACACTGTTAGAACGCTGGGTAAAATGTTACGGGGGTAAAACCAAGTTGGGCAAATTTTGCCCATGGCAACATTGGTAAAATAAACGCAAGTTGGGTAAATGTTAATGTACAACTTGGTTGGGTAAATGTCAATCTCGGCATCCAAATAGTTTTACATATTAAATGATTTAAAATAAGTTATTAAAATAGATAAATATGCATAATAGAACACAATATATACGCAATAAAGCTAAATAAAACATTCCTCCCTGTTGACAAGGAAAAAAAAAGAAAGGAAAGAAGAAGAAAAGAAAGAAAGAAACTAAGAAAGAAAACAGAAAAAAACTGAAGGAAATAATATAAAAACACAGTGATAATCTCAATTCTCAATGCAAAAATGGAATTTCTTCATATTAACCTCCGGCAGCAGAATTTCCAGAAATTTTTTATGAAAAATAAATTTTTTCCCCCAACTCATTCCCATACCACCGACTTTCCCAGTTACTTTAGTTTTTCCGCCCGCCCTTCATGTATTTTTATCTTAAAGTTGGGTGTAAACAAAAATATCATATTTGCACAGGATTAAATTTACACTTTTGCTTGGGTAACGTACCGGGTGTAAGTTCCCGGGTATGGGCCTCCACTTTCATTTCCGCGTTGCATGTTATGTACCAACAGTTGGGGTTTAATAAAAACAAAAGATCACGGGACGTATTTGCACCAATTTAACAAACTATGTCTGAGTTTAGATTAAAATTTAAAAATCAATGTAATATAAATCTAATAGAATAACAATTTTAATCTAAATTCAGATTTGTCCTCCATTTTAATCTAAGAAAGAAATCTAGAGAGGGGACACGACAATGAAATTACTATGTTAATTAAAGACAATGATTCGCTATAAAAAGTTAAAAATAAAGGCAAACGAGTCGATTCGTTTTGAGTTCATTATGCTATATTGAATAACAAGGCGAACTCGTATTTACGCGATGCGTAAAATACCTCCCCGCCGAATGTCGCGATCACTCACACATGTGATAAATGCAACATAC
The DNA here is from genome assembly GCA_023653785.1 of Ophioderma brevispina. NCBI lineage: Eukaryota > Metazoa > Echinodermata > Ophiuroidea > Amphilepidida > Ophiodermatidae > Ophioderma > Ophioderma brevispina. The sequence continues at coordinate 10,735 of JAMKCH010024743.1, read as the reverse complement.
CAACAACCACCCACCCCCGTCCCCACCACCAGCAACACCCCACCTTATCCCCAACACCCAGCAACACCCAACCCAATCCCCACACCCTGCAAACCCCACCCCCATACACCACACCCCTCAACACCCCCCCCCCACACCCCACAAACTCCCCAACCCCCCACCCCCCTGTCCCCCACACATGTCACACCCACCCCACCCCTCCTTAACACCCCTCAAAACCCCCCAACCCCCCCTGCAACACCCACCCCAAACTACCCCAATACCCCGTAACTTCTCCTCCCCCTTCCCCAAACCCCCGCAACACGCCACTACCCTCACACATCCCGCACCACCCTACCCCTCCCCACCCCCCTCACCCCGCTCCCCAACAACACTCCCACCACCCCCTCCCCCAACACTTTACCCCCTCTCCCAATCACCTGCACACCCCCTCCTCCAACACCATCAACACCCACCCCCTCCCACACACTGCAACACACAACACCCCCTCGCCAACCCTGTGCCACCCCCCACCCAACCCTCCCCAACACCCCTCATACCCAACCCCCGCCCCAACCCCCACCCCCTCCCTATGGCATATTCGTCTCATGTAGCGAAGGAATTTTGCTATCCGAACGTACCGTTTCAGAGATACAGCACTTACGCATATTAAGTAGCTCATTTGCTACCTAAGCCGCTGCTGGCCGCATATATCACATACTTTAAAATTGCAAAAGATGTACCCCATAATAGGGTTTTATTCAGCGCAGGAATTTGAGTATCCAATGTACAGTGTCCAAAATATAGCAAATTACGGCTGATTTTTGCATACTAATTCCTCATTTGCATACTCAATTTGCCCCATATACGCCCAAAATCTAATCAGTGTCGAGAACTCTTCAGCCCGCTCCCTTCCACCACGGTACAGTCCAATACGCCTTACGGAACTCCAGAAAACTTGTAACAGGCCTTGCAGGGAAATTTGCATAAATTATGCAAATGAGATACTTATTAGCATATTTTAAACCCCAAATCAAATCAGGTTGAGAACTCACCAACCCCCTTCTTTTCCACCACGTTACATCAAACTGTGCCCTTACGGAACTTCCATATAATTGTATACACATGGGTTAACCTTTTTATCACGACGGACGGACGAACGGAGGAACGGACGGACACTGCTCATTATATAGTCCCCGTTCGGCGAGGGACAATTAGGCTATATATCTCGCATTCGTGTAATATCTGCTAGACCTGCTTTTCGAAGTGAGCACCAATAGAGAAATGAGGTTTGCCCGTGAGATCATTTTGTTTTATACTGCAGATGGCCTTTCTGACGTGTGGTTCATCTGTCAGTTTTTTTTTCCTTTTCATCAGTGGAAAATATGGGGGAAATCTGCAAATTTAATCTCTGGCTTTATTTTCCATTCTAAACATTTTTAACTAGACCGTATAAGTTATTGATCGATTTGTTTGGTCAATATCACCATTGTCGCACGTTTATTTCAGTCACGTTGCTAGGAGGCTTTTTCTAAAGACGCGCTGGTTAATGTCGCGTCGCACCTTTCACGCACCCAATTTTTGTTTTACTGCGTGACTATAGGCGTAAAATAACGCGAGACGCAGCGCCTCTAGTGAAGATGGGAATTTCACAATTTTCCATCAAAATTCCCTCTAAAAAGACCGTTTTCGGCGGTTGTTTCAGGAAAAACTAATATGGTGACAAACCATTTATTTTTATTTCGTTTTTTTTTTCAAGTATGCAACTTAAGACTTAAACAATATGTGACAATCAGAAAAACGTACGCCCCTTTGTTATCTTTTTGGGACACTTTTGTATATCGGTGCATCGCATTTTCCCCATAGAGTTGCGGGTAAATATATGTAAATTTTGAGCAAAAATGTCTTTGTGAAACATCTTTTTCTTAAAACGCATATGGTAAGCCCTAATTTTTTTTTCAGATTTGTTATCAGCTAAAATGAATGTACTATATAGCAAATTTTAAAAATTCACGGCCCATTTAAATCATGATCCCAACACCTTAAGGCAGCGACCCAAAAAGGAGTGTCCTCACAGAGTCCTCATTAAAACAGGAATAAGTTTTGTACATTTTTTAAGGACAATTTCAACAATGAACCACAATGACCAGTAAATGATAAATTCCTTAAATGTTCCGATCTTCACATACTCCTGGCAATTTTTTTCCATTCTATATTAAAAATGTGTTTTGTGTTTTTCATACTTGACCAACACTGAATTCAATGTTAAAAAGCAATTGGCTAAGCACACACTGAATTTTAACCCCCTGTGCACTACATCTTTTCACCATGATACAGTCTATGTCTGATTGGCTCTTACAGGACACCAACATGAGATAGCTCCTCTGAGTACCAAATCAAAATAATTGCTTCTATATCTCTGTGTAAAACATACACCATTCTACAGTATCCCTCCAATTTGCTCAGTACATTATATTACATTCTAAGTAACTATCAAAACAGTGCTTAGATGCTGATAGATTATAGGCAGTTAGTGCCCAGGGGGTTAAAGTGATGTCTGTATGCCTACATATTCATGATTAATTCAAAGCAAGCCATATGGTTTATGCAAGAGCCTACAGTGAATACAAATTTTTGTTAGCTTAATATAGCTATTATTACAGCCATCAAATTACTTTTAATTACACACATAATTTAAAGTAAACCCTCTGGTCAATAGAAATGGCTTTTATGTTTAACCAGAGGGTGTTTTGAATCAATCCCATGATGCATTGCAAAGTGCCTATACTGTACTGTACTAAACACATGTCAGTACTTAGGAATAAAAAGTGTTCCAAAAGTTCAAGAACAACAAGACATTTCATGATCATGCAAAAAATTCCCTAAGTACTAACGCTTTGTGGGCCAAAATGAGCATTAAAGTCAGGGTTTTTATGTGTTAAGAATAGGATTTTTATGGGATCACATGACCCTATTGAGGTAAAATTTCCCAAAACTGGTGAATTGTGGGATTGACTCAAAGCACCCTCTGATGTTTAACATAACCCTTCATGCCAGGCACATTTTACAATCTAAAAGTGGCAAAGGTTTTAACCCAATTTACTACAATTGGGTGCAAAAGACAATGCATTCTGCGCAAATTCCAGAATGAAAGGGAACATTAATCATTCATGAGTCATTTGAATTATACATATGTACTGCACTCTCGTGCCCTAACTGCCACCATGCCTAAATCTATCCTGAGCAGAAAATGCACAAGTCACGAAGGCACTACTGTTTAATAGCCAGCAGACTCGGATGGTGACATCAAATTGATTTATCAGTATTTTAATAAGGGTGCATGTGAAAATGCGATAAATTTGGGTGAAAACCAACATTTGAGTGTAAAGCATGGACTACAACCTCCTCTTGCTCGTGTGTAGCAAAAATGTTTTGTTTTACTTTCTGTTCAAGTCTTTCTGACATGTATGTTGTTGGCTTTTTCGTATTTATGTAGGCCTAATTTTATTGTGTTTTTTTAAGCGCCATGAGCACCTTTTAGGCAGAATTATGCACTTATAAGTTTTCATTATTACAATTATTAGTAGAAGTTATCCTTTTTTCAATTACAAAACAAACTAGAATTTCGCGGTTCTCAGCTTTCACGCTCACTAAATTCAAAGAATATAAGCTGTGGGCTGCTCCATAAAAACTTAAAGGTGCAACAAGAGATTTCACATATCAGGTGTCCCTAAAAAATCGAAAGTACTGATTTTTACCCTGATGTAAAGCTTTCCATCAAAAATATCCCCATCTGAAAGGATTAAGCTGAAAAATGTTTCTTTGGTACAAAAATTGCGAAATATCTAATTTCGTATAGGAGCAAAATTCATCCTATGTTTTACATTGAAATATAACTAATAACTTTTTCCTCTCTTTTAAGGCATTTCTGTAGCCAAATACAAGCCTCATAGCCTCATACTTCTGGCCCAACACAATATGGTGTCTAATTTATTATGAAATTACTATTATGACACAAATTACTATTATGACACAATATTTGGTTGCCTCAAAATCTCTCATTGCACCTTTAACATTTTTATACATTTTAGTGATACACACATACACACACGCACAATTGCTAAGTAGTCCTGCCAGCTATGATGGCACCCCCCACACAAAAAAATAGTAAAAAAACAAACAAAAGTAAACGGTTCATGTATAATTTATAAAGGCCCAAGATTAATTGTCCCCGAGTATTTAATTATGTAATAATACATAATCCTGAAAGAATTCCTTGGGTTTTCTTTCGGGGTCCCCTTCTTTTGTAATGGATTGTATGACGTCAGTGTGTAATGCAATAGTCACAGCATTAAATCGTGAATGTTGATTCAAATCGCTGATGTAAGCACGAGTGCGTATAAAGACAGTGCGAAAATATACACGCAAAACAACTGTGTGAAGGCGCTGACGTCACTGACTCGAGGAAGGTAAATGGAGTATAGTACCAGAAATACAAGGCAGTTCTCGAACCACAAAGGTCCCCTGCCCGCAGCAGTAGTAAAGGAGGTAAAAGTAGTATAACTCAAATATCAGAGGGAGAATTGTGATGAAAATGAGTGGTTCGCGAACCACAGAGGCTCCTATCACAGCAGATGCAATACTTTGGATGACCCCAGATGACCTTGAAAAATTATGGTACAAATGTTGACTGCACCCACCAAGTTTCATGACCATACAACCACTTGTAGTTAGTTGGCTTTGGGTGACGCACTTGACCTTGAAATGACCTCCACAATTTTTGGTTCTGATGTTGACCACACTCATGAAGTTTCATGACCGTGCAACCATTTGTAGAGATTTGACCTTGATTTGACCATGGATGACCCCAGTTGACGTTTAGGTATCAATGTTGACTGCACCCACCAAGTTTCATGACCATACAACCATTTGCAGTGATTTGACTTCAGATGTCCCCAGATGACCTGGAAATGACCTTGAAAAAATTGCCATCAAACAGTGTCTAGACCAGGTTTCATGACCATACAACCATGTGTATTGATTTGACCTCCGATGACCTCACATGACCTTGAAAATTTTTGGCACTAAATGTTGACCGCACCCACCAAGTTTCATCATCCTACCATGTTTATTGATTTTACCTTGAATGACCCTGCATGACCTTGAAATGACCTTTCATCATCCTTCCACTATTGACATGGTTTCAAGCAATTTTTTACCACATTTGACCTATAATGACCCATCTCCGAACTCATCCACCGACTACTTGAGCGACACCTATGGTGCAAAGATGGACACCCATACTTACTTTAGATCAAAAGATATCGTGTTGACAAGGTTTATAGCAATTTAACCCTATTTTTGACCAAATTTGACCATATTTTAGACCAAATTTCACCTTTGACCCATGACACATGACCCACTTCGTATTCCAGCCACTGTCTACTTGAGATACATCTGTGTTGTGAAGATGGACACCCACACTTGCTTAGATCCAAAGATATCGCGTGGGACGCACACACACACACACACACACACACACGGATGAGGAGCATTTCTATAGTCCCCCTTGGCCAACAAAAGTTGGCGAGGGACCAAAAAGTGAATAGGACTACATATCATCTTGCATATTAGTTGAGTATTTGGTGTTGACCTAGATCACTTTCCAAAGCTCCGTACCTACATGTACTATCCAAAAGTTCCAAATTCGGCAAGACTTCTCTGACCTCATTTCAGTATTTGGGCAAACATTATCAAAAGGCTAAATGAATCCACAAGAGGCTAGTCCTGAAATAACCGACTACCTCTTCTTGGTTGGGTTTCCTGTCTGCATGTGACAGTTAGCATATAAAAACACACAGTATGTACGGGAGTTCCTGTATTTCTGCTAGCACTTCCCGTGTTGCGGCCATTTTGACAGCTACCTGAGTAAAAGTTAAGCTGTGTACACTCCCACTTAAACTCCATCTAACGGAATAGCCCAAAATTTCCACTACTAAGTTTGAAAGGTAATATCTACTGAGGTGAGAGCAAGTCCACCTTGGTTCTTGGGGGATTCTGGCAAATGGAAGTTTATTTACAAATTAATACATTTATTTTAAGGTAGAAATCAGTGGTAAAAATGGTCATCCGTAACAAAAATGACTATAAAAATCACACCCCCTAAATCATTTTCCTGAACTTGGCTAGGTAGGAATTGAACTTTCCTCCACATATTTGGTAGTTTCAGACAGTATGATTGTTTTAGTGTTTTTTTCATTATTGTTTAAAAAATTCCTTTTTTTTTATTAATCATTTTTCCCAATTAATTTTGTAATTTCTTTTTTTATTACTGAACTTGTAAAGTGTATTGATACATCAGTTTTTCAAATTTCGGGCCACGCTTTTTTTTAGCTTCCCAGACCCTTTTTCTTCTGCAGACAACGAAAAAAATCCAATATGCTCAAAACAATGAAAAAAAATGTTGTTATGCATGCGTTTCTGAGCCCAACATTTTTTGGAGGCTTTATGCAGCGCTGAACAGAATGTACAATTTCATACAAACACATCAAATTTGCTCCAAGATGCAAAATTTAACCTTCATGCTTATGTTCTTTATTTAAAGAATAGAAAATCCCCCCACACATAACAAAATTTCATGGAAAATGTGGTTTCCCCACTTTTGCCATGATATTGCAATACGTAAATTATTATTTGAATATTTTTGTTTGAATGGTTGTTATTAATAATTGCACATTTGTGCCCCCCAAAATTTAGTACTAATAGGGTCTTTTTTTTACCAGTTGTCTGCTATCCATGTAAGTTACCTGGGTCAAGCTTGGCAACCTAATTCGAGACATTCTCAGTTTAATCCCTGTGTTGCATTGCAACCGTATTCTTCTTGAAAAATTCAATTTTCTTGCTGGATGTTTGTACTTTGAAGGCTTTAATCCAAAAGTCAAGACAAGATCTCAAAAATTCCTCCCAGTAAGTTGTAAGCATTTAAAATCAACCTTTTGCCAATTTTGGTGGTTCATAGCACCAGATTGGAAGTGCCAAATTTTTGGGGGGGCAAATTTCCAAGTTGCCGAAATTGCAAAAAAGAAATAGGGCAATTAAGTTCTAGAACACTTAATTAAAGTTTATTTATCAATGTATTGCAGTTTTGATTTGAAAATGTAAATTTATCATATCCATTATTTATGCTAATTTAAATATAAAACATCAGGAAATAATCCACATAATTAGCCCAAATTATTTATTTTGGGCATTTCTTATATCACTGCTTGCAAACAATAAGAGAAAAGTAAAGATAGCTGCTTGAAAACCAATAAAACATAAGAAATAGTAAATTTACTTGCGTGGTACAATGCACGTTGATCAACTGTAGCATCGGAACGGTATGTCCGATTTTCACCAAATAAAAAGTCAAATCGACCTTAAGTATGAGAATTCAGATTTCAGAATTAAGAACACTCAGAAATGCTTGCTCCACAAAAGCTTGAGGGTAGATCCCCCTTAAATGCACCGTGCTATGCTTAGCGATTATGTGGATTCCCATGAACCCCCTTAAAACTAAATTTCTAATCATGTTTAGAACTCTTTACGACATCTCCCTTAAAAAACATTTGATGATACAAAATCAAAATTTCGCCACGGGTCCAATTGGCGGCCATCTTGAATTAGAGAATTAACCGGACAAAGTGGTTCCAATTTAGTTGAAAAGTATCTCAATGAGTCGTCTCATCAGCTCAGATGTTCACTTACAGAGATATGGGTGAAAATGTAATAAGGTCATTGAACTTTTGATTGTTCAGTGTACAAGACCACTTTTTCGAAATGCATGGATCTTGACCAAAATTGGTGTTAATTTGTTGGTATGACATGAGCGAATCCAAAAAAGTTATAGTTTTGCATATCTATGATGTTTAAAGGTGTAAATTCAGTTTAAAAAGGTACCGCTTGTCAAATTTGCATTGTTTTTGTATGTAATTACAGTCTGCTCATCTCTTTCCTACATAATAAAACATAGCCTCAAGATGCGTAGCCTATAATATGATGTCATTCAAAGACAACACAAAATCTTTTACATTGCAGGAGGAGATTTTTTTAGATAACATTTCTCTCCAAAAAATTGCCAGAACGATTGTAACCACCTCCCAAGAACGTTCCGAAGGTTATTGGACAAACCCGTACAAAGAAAACAGCAAACCTTGTTTTGAACGTTGCCTGTCTAACGTAATTGTCCTCATAGAACTCCGTGCTTTGACTTTCTGTCCGTGCATGACAGAAAGTACTAATCATCATATTATTACATAAAGACGGTGGTCTTCGGCTTATTCACTTCAGGTGTGAGCTATACAATTGAAAGCAATTCCAAATATCAAAAAAACCTGAGTTCGAAAAAAATTTGGGAGCTTCCTTCTGGAATCTCATGGCCTCTTTACATTAGCTTATATTTATTTATCTCATATAAAGTGCACATTAATACAATTTTTGTTTATGATATAATCAACCGGGAAAGGGTGATCACTTTATTAAAATACCAAGTACGGAACGAAAGCGCCACCATACTTGATGAACAGGTCCCCCTTTTTAAGAATGGGATTTTTTGGAATCCCATTCTGGCCTCACATGACATTATTGAGGTGAAATGTCCGCAAACCTGGTGCAGTGTGGATGAACTCAATACACTCTGAGATGGCAGTGTGTTTGTAAGGCCCACGTATGACTGGTTGGCGTGAGAGAATTTTGGGCTGTTTCAAGTTAACACCGTGCGATGTTAAAGGTAACTCAAACACAGTGTTCTATTGCCATCATTAAAGAACACTATCATTGGATTTTTTTTCGAAAGAGTCCAAAATATTTGAAATTTGCAGGAATAAGCTTAAAAGTGAAGAAAAGCCTGTAGAATTCTCATATGTTACCTTTTTTCAACGAGAAATGCCTGAAAAATGAAGAAAAACGGCAGTTTTCAATGATACAAATCTCCATTCAATTCCGTGTAAATGACTAAAACATCGATTTTGTCCATGTTAGGTTATCTTTGGTCAAACAGTTGCAGGTATTTTAGGGTGTCTATACTTGTTACAGATATGCACAATCTTATTTTTTTTTTTTTCAATCTAGATGTATAAAGTCGAGTTGGAGAAAATCCACAACATTACCATTTACTCAGCATAGTGCAGCAGCAAATGAACTGGCAGAATCATCACAGTCATGCACAAGTTGGGTGGTTTTCTCTTTAGCCTTACAAAGTCCTCTGGTTTTCCCCAATTATTTTTAAGAATTAAGGACCTGGTATATACCGACTAGGAATTCACTTTCTAGTAGCCAGAACACAACTTTTGATTGGTGAACAGCCGCAACCATCACAGTTGGATTTCTTTCAGTTCCTTGACATGTAATGGATGATCTTACCCATAGGTCTTGAGAGTAATCATTAGTGATAAGACCACACTATATGCCTCAGCAACCAAGGGCACAGTTCAATGGTTGTACTTGTACATGCCTTGACATGAACTGATCTTGTTTATTCTATGTTCATAATATTATACAGAAAACCAGGGGTGTGTTCTAAATACCTTGTGAATGAAAGCTATTGAACTGTGTCATAGAAGTTGATACTTCATTGCCACATAGTGACAAGCGTTGTTTTAAACCTGTTTTCCTGTAGTTTCCAATTTTGTAATCCTCTGTGCCATGGAACTGTGGTTAAAATATTTAGAATCTATTTGATTGATAAACTACCCACAATGTTCCATATCGCGGACAACCATGACGGTGGGGGGGGGGGCACTCACCTAATGAAATGGATATGGCTGTATAAAGGCTGGCATTTCCAAACCGTGGTATTTTTCAAACTTAAAGTTGATACATGAGTAGGTTAATGCCTGAAATATAATCACTCTATACGAGAGGGTTTCCCTACTTTCCTACGATCTCAAGGCATTCACCTAACAGATATAACATCCGTGCTAAGTATGGTTGTCTTTTAAAGACTATTTTTTGTTTGAATTTTTCGATTTTCTGCTTTAGGCAAATCACTGAATTTGCTTATAATGTAGGGCCTACTTTGATTTTTTCAAACAATGCATGCTAGATAACATGAAATAATAAAACCCGCACCATATTTTTGATCATTTTAACCATCTAATATGATACATTTTCCTCTAAATGTGAATTGATTGCCACAAAGTACTTTATATGTACTGCTGATGTAGGCCCTACTATTATTTAATCTTTGTATTTCTGTGACATTCAAAATCTGTTACCTTGTTATCTTTTAATTCCTGTTAACACTTCAAAAGAGTACCATGCCAGGACAAAGTTGGGGTTTTTGGACTAACTAAAAACATTTACACAATTGCAATACAACTTTCCAAGATCAAGTGTAAACCAAGAAGAGTCCTTAAAAGGACAATCTGCCCTAAGAATTTAGCTTCATGACTTAAATTAGGCTTTTATATTATTTTTGCATATCTGAACACTTTGCAATAGGTGACAATTGTTTTGGCACCCTCGCCCTTGGCTTTAATTTACATAAAAATTATATTTAATTAGGCAATCAGTTCTTTTTGTTCTTAATTTATATATCCTGTATTTTTTTACTGTACCGTTACTGCACTGTTTACTAGTACTTTTACTATTTAAAGGGACACGTTAAAGTTTTCAGAAAAGGGCGTTCCCATTTTTAAAGCTGGTTTTTGGCATCTTAATTAATGCATACCAAAGTAGTAATCACCCCTGAAACGAACATAAGCAAAACATGTCATTT
>JAMKCH010024742.1:0-20662 GCA_023653785.1 Ophioderma brevispina | reverse complement strand
ATATCATTATCTTTTTTCAAACTTAAATTAGACATGTTTTCTCACGACACCTTAAAGTTCCATTTTTTGGCTCAAATTCGCATGTAAAATGTCGGTAAATAATGAATTTTATTAAATTATAACATTTAAACCTGTCTCTTTATACATGTACCTATCAGTTGTAATAAACAATAAAGGGCAAATGCTGTGAATATTTTAGCAATATTGAAAAAAAAAATATTTGAACGTTATGTTTCCCAGTATCATATTGTTACACGTATATAAAGGTACTCTAAAGGATGTTGTTGTTGTTGTCTTTGAGTGGCATCATATTATAGGCTGCTGCATCATTGATGCTCTGGTTTTACACCCCCTCCCACTAAGCTTACATACGTTTTGTATACGTAAGAGAAAATGGTGGAAATGGCAAACATCCCCTTACATCAAGGAAGCAAGGCCATTCCTTGCTGGAACATGTGGAACTCATCACCGAGTGATTGCGTAAGAGGTCAAACCGTCCTCACCATAGCAATGACTTACTATCATGTGAGTGGGGGGGTAGGCCTACTCAACTTTGGTCTGGGTAGGGTTATGCCCTGGGAATTTGGAAGTGCCACCCATCCATGTACCAATTTGAGGGAAAATTGACCCATCCATGTACCCCAATTCAAACAATTCGCGGAAATTTGCGCTATTTTGGCGCAAATTTCGGAAAATTTAAATAAATTTGCTGCTAAATCTTTATGTTTCGTTAAATGGACCATACCAAATGTAAATTTTTTTAATTTTAAAAGAAAAAAAAATGACCCGCCTTGACCAGACAGACCCAATGGAAAAAAGTTCCGTTCCGTAACGTTCCGTGATGCTCCGTGCCATGCCGTGCCGTGAGCGTTACAGTGTGAGTCAAAAAGAATAGGACCGTGATTGATTATTTTTTATCAAAAAACTAATTGAGCTTAATAAAAAACGTTTTACATATTCGAAACAAGCATGTTCTTCCGCTCATTAGAAAAAAAGAATCACCGAAATCCATCATTTCTAACCATTGTTATGCCTGTTCTGCCGAAAGAACCTATTTATCCAGCTGTTCACGAAATGCTGAATACTTTGAATGTGTGTGAGTACTGGGTCATTGAAATGTAAATGAGATTTAAACCCGCGAGTTTCAAAAACAGATTAGCATGGTCTGCACAAAATCAATAATGAATAAAATAATAAATCTGAAGGTATTTTCAAAACTAACTTGGCATCTTGGTGGAAAGGTATTCGCTGATGTATTGCACATTAGTATCCATTGGTTACTGGTTCACGCCTTGGCTCATGCACCTGTTCCGAATTATGATTTGCCATAGGATTTGTGTTGTGATCAATGTGATCAGTAGCCCGAACCAAAGTTAGCGTGAGCCAGTTGACCTGGCAACGGTCTTATTCTAACGTGCTCTACATCAGCGAATTAGGTATCATGGCCCTCGATATCCAGATGTACAACAAACTTTTATAGTTGAAACTTACTTGCAGACCCATTCTCCCGTTGAGTTTCAGAGACAGATTGCCTTGCAGTTCCCGCAAGCAAACCGTACACCTTGCAAACAGGTTATTATAGCAATGATCAGGAAACTCCATGGCTATGGAACCATCAGGAACTGACAACACGAAGCATCAGGAAGAAGGACTGCCAGGTCCCAAGCTAACATTGCTCGAGTGAGACAATTAAGCCCGGGTGGGAAGCTCTGAGAATGAACCCAAGAATCAGCTCCAGTTCCGTGGACAGCTGGATAAATGGGTTCTTTCGGCAGAACAGGTATAACGATGGTTAGGAATGATGAATTTCGGTTGTTCTTTTTTTCTAATGAGCGGAAGAACATGCTTGTTTCGAATATGTAAAACTTTGTTTATCAAGCTCAATTAGTTTTTTAATAAAAAATAATCAATCACGGTCCTATTCTTTTTGACTCATACTGTAGAAGTCCCATTGCTGCAAATGAGGTATTGCCATTCATTCCGTCATCAAGCACTACTGCACAACGTCACACAGCGCATGACAGAATCAATTGTAATACCTCATTTGCATCAATGGGCCTTCTATGTGAAACGTCTACCCATAAAGACGTAGCGATTAAAAAGATCAGAGCGTTTACTCGTCCATAATTATGTCCTGCTTATTTCTATACACATAACATACACGTACACTTACTTGAGCAATAACAGCAGTCAGTCGATGACCCGGCGTTTTCAACTCTATATTACTTCGTTTTTTTTTTTTTTTTTTTTAAACTTACTTGCAGACCCATTCTCCCGTTGAGTTTCAGAGACAGATTGCCTTGCAGTTCCCGCAAGCAAACCGTACACCTTGCAAACAGGTTATTATAGCAATGATCAGGAAACTCCATGGCTATGGAACCATCAGGAACTGACAACACGCTCGCATTCAGAAGAAGGACTGCCAGGTCCCAAGCTAACATTGCTCGAGTGAGACAATTAAGCCCGGGTGGGAAGCTCTGAGAATGAACCCAAGAATCAGCTCCAGTTCCGTGGACAGCTGGATAAATGGGTTCTTTCGGCAGAACAGGTATAACGATGGTTAGGAATGATGAATTTCGGTTGTTCTTTTTTTCTAATGAGCGGAAGAACATGCTTGTTTCGAATATGCCATACAACTTTTGTTTAAAAGCTCAATTAGTTTTTTAATAAAAAATAATCACGGTCCTATTCTTTTTGACTCACACTGTAGAGGTAAGCCTATTTAATGAATGTGCATTTATTAGTCCTTATTCAGCACAGTAACAATATTCAAGTCTTTGCATTCTGTATCAGTGTACATTTATTTGAAATGTTTCATCCATAGACTATGCTGACTAAATGAGTAAACTGTACTTCATGAAATATCAATCATCACAATAACCATCTTCAAATGGAATCTTTGCACTTTCTGTGTATTATTCATGTGAAATGTTTTCATGCATGCCTAGCCTGTCCTACTGAATTATACCTAAATATACTCGATGAAACAATCAATATAAAGGATTATGTACAAAGTAGTCTTAATGTGCCTGCTGCATTACTAGCATCCAAAAGATTATAACAAATGATGCAATATGTAGCCTTCAACATGACATTGTCACTTCCACTGTGCGTGAACCCACTGTCATGTGTTACTTTTGACCTAGTTAGGTACGCATTGTCAAGACCTTATCAGATGGCTGGATTTACTGACAGTAGTGATGAACTCTCTGAAGGGCAATGGTCGTCTGTTTATAGATCTGTCAAAATGCATACATTGTAATTTAGGGACTATATTGGTTGTTCGAAACTGGTTCACCTAATATTCTTTATACAGAATTGTAAGTAACATGTTACTTTCTTTTAAGTTTCATTTAGTAATTGTACTGTATTTTATTTTAGAGGAATGTAGACCTTCATGTAAGTGTTTATCTGTATGCTCTATGATAACAGTCACTGATTAGTTTGCATTTAAATAGGCTATACATATTACTTTAATTATCTTTTGGTATATTGTTTGCCACTATTTTATATGTTATTGGTTTGAGGAACAAAGCAGCACAATTTTGGTTAAATAGGGAGCATCAAAAAGAAAAAAAAGTTAAAAATAATAACAATATATGTACAAATGAGGGCAAGTTTCCTCCTTGCTCCCTCAAAAAGCGGGACAAAATGGACAAAAATTTATATTTTCATTGTTTTTTAGAATTTTGACCAATTTTTAGCCTAAATTTGGGCCAAATTAATGAAAAGGTGGATATTCGTACACATTTAGTCCCATTGATTTGTTTAAAGTATCAGGACAATTTGAGATTGTTTGCCCCTCTGGTGGGACAACTTGAGAATTTTCACCCCACTGGATGGATTGCTTCGGTATGTTTATTATGTCACATACCCTTCAAGCACAGCTGTTTGATCATATTCAAAATGTTTATTTTAACAATTATAAAAGTGAAGAATATGGGTGTGCAACTCCCAGAAAATCTAGAGAAATGGCAAATAATATTTAAAATGACTTGTGAACTGCAATTTTTAATTCAAACAAAATTATCACAAAATTTGCTGCATGTGTGTGTGTTTTCATTTTGATTTAAAACACACATCCAAAGGCTCTTTTGTAGTCTTAAAGAGACACTGGCACACACACTGGCACATTTGAAAAATAGTGCGCCCTCACAATTTTTCAAAATTGATATTTTTGCATGGTTGTAAAGCTTTTATACATTAGCCCTCATCTGAAATGATAAGGACCAAATCAGCGCCCTTATGGGTAAAACAGAACAATTTTATAATTAATGTCGCCAGTGACATTAATTCAGCAGATGACAGAAATGGCGTTTAACACAAGAAAACACATGCCGGACTTGCTTCCAACGGCATGCACACCATTTGATCAGTCTGTGACCTTTGTGGTTTTAAATTAATATCAGTGAGTACGAGTCTATGATATTCATGTAATAAACATATTTGTTGATTAAAATTACGGCAAACTTAAAGCTGGCCTACAAATTACCTGGATGTCTGTAGCCTCTTATTAATGTCCCATGTTTTTGTGTATGTTATTTTATGTGTAAAATATATCTCTGTTCTTCCAATGGTCTAGACTATCATTTGTGAGCAAATTGAAGAAATGTTATATTTTGTGAAAATGTGCCAGTGCCGCTTTAAAGAAGCTAGTAATGTTGAACAAATGGTTCTTTCTCAGAGTGGACTTCTGATAGACTAATGCTAAAATTTGCACTGTAGTTAAAAAAAGGGCAAATTATTTCAAGTACTTGCTGTTAACTGATATAATTAGGGGCATGAAAGAACTAAACATCTTGCTAAAAATCATCAGAAAATCTATTGTGGGATCCCAACACATAGGCCTACAAAAAAACCTATGAACTTGCCTATAAAGTGCCTCCTATTCCACATTGCCTATAGACCGTGTTCAATAGCCAGCCATGTTGGTGGACAAGATAGACGCATTCCAGTACTACAATACATTCACCTGTCAATGATCCCTGTGTAATCGTTAAACATGGATCGATTGACAGCTTAATGTATTGTAGTCCTGGAATGTATGCATCTTGTCCACCAACATGTCTGGTGGCTGACGTCATATTGAATACGGTCTATTTCAGTGGGCAAAAAATCAATTTCAGCATTTTCAACAAGACCTTGGAAGACTCTAGTTGACCTTTGACCTTTTATACCCAAACATCCCATATTACCAGCTCAAATTCATTTTGTGCAACCCAATATGATGGCCTAATTTGGATTCATAATTCCAAATTCTCCTTTTGTGATAGAGCAGCAGCCCAGAAGGATTTGATCAAACGAATGAGATACCAATATCTGAACAAGGGAAAATTTCAGTGAAAAATATAACTTTTGTAAATATGAATGTCTGCCAGAGACCCGCTGCAGTGTGTGGCCCCAGGAGAGAGGTAAAGTTACTATGGGGTCAAATGATTGAACTGCTCTAAATCTAATGTAAAATAAGCTCAAATTATTCCTTAAGTAACCAGGAGTAAAAAAGTCAATTGGGTCACATGCGTGTGGTACGTACCCTCCTTTCCAAGATATTTGGGAAAATAGGCTAAAGGAAAGGTCACCCTTTGCAATACCTAGATTTCTTTGTAAAAATATTTCAAAAAAATGTTTAATGATACTTATTCCATATATGAAATGCTTTTGCACTTTCGGCATCTTGTTGTTATAATGGGAGCGGTACAAAATTCACTGTAGGACTCTGGGGATATGGGATATTATACTCCTCCCATTAAAGGGAACCAACCCCATGCAAAAGCAGATTTTGAATCAGTATCATAAATAAATTTTTTTGTATTTTTACAAAGAAATTGAGATGGCAAACGTTGACCTTTTTGAATAAAACAAAGACCTAAGCCTATTTCCCCAAATATCTAGGAAAGGAGGCCACCACATGCATGCGACCCAATTGAGTAAAAAACTCCTAGTACCCAAATCAAATACAGAATAATTTGAGTACTATTGATTACATTGAGCAGTTCAAATATTGACACCCATAGTAACTTTCCCCCACTCCTCCTGGGGGCCACGTGCAGCAGCGGGTCTCTGGCAGACATTCATATTTGCAAAAGTTATATTTTTCTCTTAATTATCACGTATCAGATATTGGTATCTTGTTGTTTTGTCAAAACATTCTGGGGCTTGCCGGGCTATGATCCATTACTGAGGACCCGGTGGGGGGGGGGAGGGGGGGGGGGGCACTGACATGGAAAAGAGGTACGGGTATGGCGGGCACTAAGAACCCCCTTTTCGCGTCTCTCAGCGTCCCCAGACCCCCAGTTGGATTGAAGCATAATTTCAGTTCGTAGGCCCCTTTTCAGAAAATTTTGGCCCTCAAAAAGCTGAATTTTAGCCAAATTCAGCTCCCAAGCCTTTGCAAATTTCTCAAATAAATTTCAGTTCCCAAGCCACTACTTTCGGAGACAAAAATCACGTTCCCAAACTCCATGTTCGGAAATCGGGGCCGCAATCCCTACCTGAAAAAAAGTGAGTGCCCCCCCCAGGGACTGAAACTACCAGTCTCTATCTAAGACAGTGTTCTGGTTTTCTTTTAAATTTGCAGGGTTGCTAGTGCTTACAATGTCTTCAAGAGGAAGTGGACAGTTGAGTGTACTCCATCAAGACGGTTGCTATTCAGTGTCTCTGCTGCAGACACTGAATAGTTTCCGTCAGGAGGGTATCCTGTGTGATGTCATCCTACAAGCTGATGGAGTTCGCCATTAAAGCACACAGGTAGACTGAAAGGGGGGGGGGGGGGGGGACATTCAGGGATGTAGTGGGAATAAAGAAACAACCTAATTGTTAAAGTTACTTTGAGTACCACCAAATAGGCGGCCTTGTAACAGTGCGAACTGATATGGAACAAGTGTAGGCACAAGACAAGCCAGAGGGCCAGCGTGTATACTATGCTGGTGTGTCGCGCGCGGTTCTGTGCAAACGCTCGAGCACATTTTGGTTTACTTTTACCCGCAGAACGATAACAACTGAATTAATTCCCGCCTATTTGGTGGTAATCAAAGTAAGTTATTGTGAGCCACAGCTTAGCTGGCACGGGAGCCTGGAAGAACACTTAACAATAGTTGCGTGGGTGCAGTGTATGTGTCACTAAAATGATTTATTTTTTTAAAATGACCTCATTGAAAAGTGAAGTTCAATTGGAAACCAAAATTGTGTCAAGGTGCACATGGGATCTCTTTTTTTTTATATGTTGATGCGGTCAAGGTTCATGGCCAAGGTTCAAAAGGGTCATTGAGGTCAGTTGAAAAATAGCTAAAAATGTAAAACCTCCATGAAAAGTTGAAGTTCTAACTTCAGTGAATAGGTTTGCAAAAAGGGAGTCCCTCATTTGTTGAGGAGGTCAAAAGTCTGTTCCAATGTCAAGGGTCATGTGAGGTCAAGTTGTAAGATAGGCTGGGCAGACCACAGCTTATACTTTTGGATATAGCAAGCACGGAAGCCGAGAACCATGAAATCCTGAAATTCTAGTTTGGTTATGATATGATACTGCAGTATACATGTACAGCTGTAGTTATTTAAATTTGGTGCATAATTCCTTCTTGCAGGCTTGTTTTGGCTGCCAGCAGTGTGTATTTCAAAGCAATGTTTGCTGGTGACTTAGCAGAAAAGACGCAAGAGGTGGTGGAGATGCACGAAGTTGATCCAGTGGCTTTGAAGATCATCGTCAATTATGCGTACACATCAGAAATTGAGGTATAAGTGACATAATGTTGTTTTTTATGTCGAAGTTGTCTGCCGTTTTCAGGGAAAGTTGATTTAACAAATGCAGAAGTTCATAATTTTCCAGACTACTTTATTTTTCCCATGAGTTTTAGTCTTGGGGGATGCTGTAATGGAGCATATTGTCTGCAAATCTGTATTTGCAAAATACGGATTCCGAGAAGAAAAACCGGCTTTGAGATTTTGCGATTTTAATTTGCTCCATACTGTTAATTAAAACCTATATTTCAATTAAAATCTAGTGGAAAATTGCCAAAATAAGTTAAATTTCAAATGTATTTAATTAATTAATAATCATCTTCCAGTTTATTGGATATCCGAAAAAAATGATGTTAAAATACGTCCGATGTGAAAACGACAAAATAGCTATTCTACCATGAACTTAAAATACGTCACTATGTAAAACGGCAAATGCTTCAAAATGCAGACAGGACACTATGGGCCTGCAATAAATTTTCGACAAATATGTTGTTATGTGATGCGGACAATTTAACGTTTTGCCAATACGTCATAATTAGTCAATTAATATTTTACTAATTAAGCCACTTTGAGGTTTGAAATTGGTGAATTTGTAGAGTAATACAAAACAAACGTATGTATATGCCAAATTTCTCCAAAAAGACCAAAATGTTGAATACGTCACTATGTGATGCGGCCAACGATATGTTGTCCATCATATGTTGTCTGTGGTCTTGTGGTCTCTCCAGATATAAGTGTGGCTCAAAAACGAAAATGCTCAATCCCATTTCAATCCAACTCGGACATTAGGGTCCTCATACAAGACATATAGTATCATAGGTCAAAGGTCAAATGTTAAAGGTGCATTTTGTGATTTCAGCACCTTCTGTATTATTCATTAATACCGGATATGCTTGAGAAAAGCTTATTCCCAAAATTTGAGCTGATCCCGTTCTTGCGGTTTTGTGTTATGAACAATTGCTCGTTTCCCACGGTCCCATAGGCTACTGTGCTGTAATTTCTGTCTGTTTATGGACAGAAAATACAAAATTGCGAATTTCTTACAGATGCGACCAAATTTGCACGTAAGATTGGGTAACCACAATTTGCGCACCCACTGCAGCTGCACCCAGTTGAATTCAGCAGCCTTGACGGAATAAAGTACAGTATGTGCTGCACTTTATTCCGTCAAGGCTGCTGAATTCAACTGGGTGCAGGCTGCAGTGGGTGCGCAAATTGTGGTTACCCCGTAAGATTGGGCACACATGGATTACTAAGGATAACGGTTCAGATGATATAAATATCTCAACATCTTTTAGGTAAGTCGGGGGACGAGGCTGTGGATCACGAAATGCCCCTTTAAACCCAGGCTTTTTAAACAAATTCTTTGGTAACTTTTTCTACTAGCGCCCAGTGGGGATAAGAGAGGGAGCCATATCTCCCTTAGGTATACCAATATATATTTTTTATTTGGGTAGCTCACTTTGGTGATTCCCCCATTTTCCCCTGGCACCACCACTGTGGGTGTGTCATCACATGTACATGTAGTAGAATTTAATGCACATGTCGTCCAGTGGATAAGACGGCTGACTCATGATTCAAAAGGTTGTGGGTTCGAGCCCGCTGCGGTCAATGTGTTGTGCACTTAGGCAAGGCACTTTACCTCGCTTACCTTGTCGACCCAAGCGATATTCGGGTAGCTGTTATGGGGAATATTACAATCTAAGTGCTGATAGGATTGTGCGCTTGGCCAGCTGCTGGCCTAGATGAAGCGAAATGATTGCATCGATTTCCTGACGGCAGCGTAATAATAATAGTCAACAGTGCCTTGATCTTGTAGGAATGGCACTTTATAAAAGCCAAATATTATTATTATTATTATAATGCCAATAGGTCAAAGATCAAAGGTCAAACTGCTTATCATTAGGCTAAAGATCCAAGAAAGTATTTCTTCAACATATTTTCATATTTGATCCAACAGGTGAATGAAAGAAAGGTCCAGAGCATCATGTCTTGTGCAAGCATGGTACAGATAACAAGCATCGTCAGTGCTTGCTCTGACTTCTTGTCTTCCCGGCTCCACCATGAGCAAACTGCATCGGGTATCCAGCAATTTGCTGCCCTCTACTCCTGCCAAGAGCTAGAAACCAAGGCCAAATTATACTCTCAGGAACATTTCAAAGATGTCGCTACTCATGATGAGTTTCTAATGCTACCTCAAGGAGTGCTGGCTTGTCTAGTTTCTGCAGATCATCTAGACGTCGAGTCGGAGCAGTGCGTCTTTGCCGCAATTATGCGCTGGGTGAAATTTGATCCTGCAACTCGCTGTGTTTATCTCGTCGATTTGCTGCGGCATGTCCGATTTAATCAGCTTTCACCGAGTTTCATTCAGGGACAGGCTGATTTTGAGCCATTACTTGCAGATTTTGCCATCAAGTGTACTAGCTGTGCCTCAGGGGAAACGTTGAATTGGCCCAATTCTGACACGTCTGCACGGTTTTCTAAAACAATGCAGGTAATATGTGGTTATGGTTAAAGAGAAATTATCATTTTCACATAATTTGTGTCATTCCGGACAACAGCCTGGTCAGCTCGGAATTTCCCACGATCAAGTTTATAAAGTCTAGATCGCGTCCCATTTCCCACAGTGCATTCAGACTTTACATGGTTAGGCTCATGTTGCAGCAGTTTATTATGATAATAATTAAATTTGCATAAATTTAAGGAATCTACAAAAAATATATGAAGCAAATAAAATACAACTGATTTCAAAAGAAGATACAGTTTTGGTTAAAATGTGTACCTCTTTAGTGCAGTGATGGATCAAGTTAATACTTGGTATGCTTATACATTGAAACAAGAGGTTTTATGTGGGGTAACAGATGAGGTCAAAGGTCATTCAGGGTCACTTAAGAGTCATATATCTTGTACGTGCAGTATACTCTTTTGGTTAAAATGTTGTCTAGCTTTTTAGTGCAGTGAAGAACCAAGTTCATACTTGGCATATGCTTATAAATTGAGACAAGATGTCTTATGTTGGGTAACACTAAACAAGTGAGTAGGTCAAATGTCATTCAGGGATCACTTAAGGTAATTGTATACATATAGGTAGGGCGAGTTGGTGTAGCGGTCGAGTCGCTCACCTTTCGCCAATGCGGCCCGGGTTTGATCCCCGGTCGAGCCATTGTCGTATGTGAATTTGGTTGTCGATCCATACTCGTCCTCGCAGGTTTTCTCATAGAACTTTGGTTTCCCTCCTCCTGCGTCTAAAATAGGACTTCTTCTCATAAATCTTTCCCTGCTGTTCTGGAGGCATCCCTTGAATTTAATGCATATAGCAATACTGGGTTCTGCCTGCTGAATCCCGAATGTTATAAATGAATATTCTTTGACCACATAATCGGACAAACTGTCTCTATTTTAATTTTATGTCTTAAAAATAAAATCACTAAGCAAATTTGATTATACTTCTGGGAAAGTTTGCAAGTCATTCAAGTACAAAAAAATTACATTGTGTGAGATCTGTATACAGTGTCTTTGGAGTAACACCAAAATGTATCAATAAAAAGATAAAAGAAATATTGGCCCATATTCACAAAATAATTTAGACCTGGTTAACTCTTAGTCGAGGATCAAGTTCTACCAGGAAATACCTTTTATTTTTGCTATCATCAGCTTTGAGCACCTTCCGGTACTTGTGTTTCACACCTTAGCAGTAAAAGTAATATAGGAAAGAAACAAATTTAGTGGTCCTAACTGGAAGGTACATAGTCCTTTAATACAGGCAACACATTGTTTGGAAAATGGGTTATTTGGCCAGTATTTTCAATGGACACTGGTAAAAGTGTACACCTCTTTCATAATCCCACAATGCATCACAATGTCAAAGAAATAAAAAAAAAATATTTCTACCATTTGATTGGTGAATACAGCATTGCATAACAATATTCCTTCTATTTTCCTGATATAACAATATTCCTTATATTTTCCTGATATTTCAGGGCATAGAAAAAGTTGCTATAAAAAGTGATTATTGCCCTGTAATGATGTCACGACAGGGCAATAGTAATATTTTATGGGAATTTTTCCCTTGCATAGCATATCATCAATATCACAACATCCATATGTCACCGCATGCACTCTTTCGGAGATATATTGTTTGCTTGTCATGCTTGTTGTATTTGTTAGCATAGTTAGAATTAGAGGAGAATATATTATTTAAAATAAATATTGACTGCTCTAGATTTTAGAAATGGTCAATCTTTATCCCTTTGAAGCCTATTATTTTCCCTTTGGCTTTTGGCCCTCAGGAAAATAATAGACCTATTATTACACCTCATGAATATTCATGAACATAATCATGCTATTTCATTGGCTGATTCCTATTACGAGAGCTATTTCCCTAGGGAATAGATTGAACTGTTTCCCTACAACCTCATACCCAGAGTCACAGTGAGGTGTAATAAAACAATACTACATGGTTTATATCGGGAAATAGGGCAGACTATTTTCACTTGGTACTGGCTACAGGCCATATCACCCCTCACCCTTCGGGTTCGGGGTGATAGGCCGATAGCCAGTACCTCGGGAAAATAGAGTGCCCTATTTCCCTCTAACCATGTAGTATTTGTATACTGTCTTCACAGCTGCTCAGGGGAAATAGTGAAAGCTCAGCTAGGGCAATAGTTCGCACTATTCCCCTTATGAGTAGTGTGTATTTAAAATTCTAACTCAATTATTTTGAAAGTGATCATGATCATTGTCATTTGCAGGTGATTTTTGCCCTTGGAGGAGAGAGTACAGGCTTTCCTCTTACAAGCGTCCAGTGTTATGCCCCAGAAGCTAATTGCTGGCAGAATATACTACCCTTTGTCAAGGACAATACCTCTACTAACTGGAAGAAAACAATTGCATGTATGGGCACGGCACGTACCTCCTTTGGGGCAGTCGCTGAGGGACAGTACATTTATGCTGCAGGTAGGAAGCTAGGTCCATTTTTTTTAAATTAAATATTTGCAAAAGGAGTTTTTACATGCAAGTCCAAGTTTTCTAGTGTTGAGCTTATATGACCAACCAGGAACAATAATACATATCTGACTTGCAGAGGCTTCATGTTGGCTACAAAA
Source organism: Ophioderma brevispina (assembly GCA_023653785.1). Lineage (NCBI taxonomy): Eukaryota > Metazoa > Echinodermata > Ophiuroidea > Amphilepidida > Ophiodermatidae > Ophioderma > Ophioderma brevispina. Next base: position 7,826 of record JAMKCH010024742.1, on the reverse strand, counting down.
CAATATACAGAGTGAATAAAAAAAATGTACATGAAAAAACACAAATATGACCCTGACCTGTGTACTTAACTGTGGCACAGTTGATATTTTCATGATCTGCATAGTTTCGACTTCCTATGCTGAAAAAAATTACATCATTTGGTGAAGAAATGAGGTAGATATGAAAGATTTTCACGGCTGAACCAGAAAGATTTTGTCACCATATTCAGACAAAATGGAACTGAAAACCCAGCTTAACTGTGTAAATCCCATTGAAATGGGATAAAAGTGGATCAGCAACAAACATCTTTCATATCTACCTCATTTCTTCACCAAATTCCATGATTTTTTCAGCATAGAAAGTCTCAAATATGCAGATCATGAAAACCTCAACTGTGTCACAGTTGAGTAAACAGGTCAGGGTCAAATTTTGTGTTTTTTCATGCACATTTTTTTTGATTCACTATATATCTTGTTAATCCTTGAGAACTAGTCCTCTCTCTTTTTCTGGAATCAGGGGGCTTTGTACGATACCACATCTCGTCATGTGGAGTGCTAGGAGGTTGTAAGTGCAATAGCTGCCATATGATGCATTTGTGTGCTGCATGTATTAGGATGAGTCAGTGTTCTTGAAATGCTTCTTCAGGTGAACCATTTCAAGAGCCACTGACCAAAGACTTGGCATAATAATATGTTTGATGGGAATTTCTGACAAATGACAGTTACTGCACTTCTTCTTGCTTCACATGATGATCCGTTTTGAAGAGGTTTCCATGTTATATGGGATAGAATATAAAGAATAGAAGTTGCACCATGCACCCTGGAATATTGTGAATTTTATCCTTGCTGACTCCCTATTTCTTTTTGCTATAGGTGGCACCACATCAGTAGAAGCCCTAAACACAGTGGAAGTGTATTCAGGTGTGAAGAACTCATGGAACTCTCTTCCTCCAATGGCAGAATGTAGAAATGGATGCAAAGCTGCTCTTCTTAATGGCACTCTTTACGTTATTGGCGGTCACAATGGCTTTCAGTACCTCAATAGTGTTGAGGCCTATCACTCTAATAAGGATTCCTGGGAGGCTTGTGCTCCGATGGCATTTCCTTGTGGTTTTGGTTGCTGTGGTGTGATTGGTGGAATGCTGTATGTTCTGGGAGGAACAAGTAAGTTTGTATTCACCATAGAGATAGATTAATAATAAAAGGCTAGAGATCGTACCGCCCTCTAAATTCAACAAGCTCACTAGCAGACGCTTAAATGTTACCGCCCAAGCCCATTACACATAAATCTTACAGCATGGAGAAATGCACATTCTCGTTGATTTCGCCAAGCGACCCTCGGTTATAAAATGATCTTCAGACATCCAAGAACATCATCAGGCATGTGGTTTGTTCGTCGCAAAGATCGGGCACGATGTTTTTTGCAGATTTTCAAAATGGCTTCCAAAATAGTGTGGGCTGTACACTGATCTTTAATTTAGACACTATATATTTGTAGATATGGTAAGTGTGACTTTTTTAACACAGTAGTGCGCAGTTCTAATATTTTTATTAATATGGAACTTAGACCTTGGTAGGTGCGAAAACAGCCTAGAGGCCAGACATTAACTTTAAAAGCATTGTCAGATTTTGCTTACATGGCAATTTGGTTCACTTTATTGGACAGCAAAAGGAAAGCACAAAAAGTGGGTGAATATTTTACAAAGAAAATTGACATAAAATTACAAATATCAATGCCATGTAAACTATTTTTGTCATCTGCTAGAATTGCAGAAGGCACATAGGGATTACTCTTGGCCTATATCTTTATGTGAGTGCAACAAAGTCGTATCTGCATTTTTATGATTTTACAGGAGAAGCATTTTTGTGTTTCATTCTTTTGTGACCTTTCAAATGAAAATAATTCTTACACACGATAAAAATGTATTTTTTTAAATATCTTATAAATATCTCATTTCCCACTTAAGTCGACTAATTAAGAAGTAATTGGCTAATTAAAATGGCGTATCTACACACATGATTTCCCGTGTCGTGCAACAAAGTCGTATCTACCAGTTACGACTTTGTTGCACGACACGGGAAATTCAATTTTGAGTGCAACAAAGTCGTATCTACACCTAATTATTCCTAATTAGCCTAATAACTATGCAATAAATTGAGCCTTATACTTGAAAAATATGTTAAATTATGCGTACTCATTTACTTTTGTAGATTATTTAAGTACTGGGTGTAATATTGATTGAAAAAAGGTCGTAACCACATTTTTTGATATGTTTTTAAGGTTTTTTGTGCCGAAATTAGCATAAATTTGGTAAAAAATGAAATTGCTCTTTTCACAAAATATTTTGGGAGTTTTTTTTACTTATACACCTCTTTTAAAACAATCGCTTTACAAGAAATAAAATGTCGTATCTACACACATGATTTCCCGTGTCGTGCAACAAAGTCGTATCTACCAGTTACGACTTTGTTGCACGACACAGGAAATTCAATTTTGAGTGCAACAAAGTCGTATCTACACCAAAACAGGCCTATTTAGCTTAATAACTCTGCAATAAATTGAGACTGTCACCTGAAATGAATATCAAATTAAGAGTAATGATCTACTTGTTCATATTATACAAATAACTCAATTTCGGCAAAAATGTCAGTTACGACTTTGTTGCACTCACATGACGATATGTCTGTGAATCTGTGTGTGTGTCTGTCTGTGGTCAAAATGTTAACCCTTAATATATAGCATTAAGTGGGAGTTCCATAAAGGCTATGATGATGTAACTTGGTGGAAAGGAGGGGTGGGGTGGAGTGACATGTTAGTGACCTCATGTGACCTTTGTGACCTCACGTGCCCTTTGGCCCCATTAACAAACCGCGACGGCAGACGACACTCGTGGTCCGGGGACCGCGAAGTATTTTTTAAAATCAGGATTGTATAGTCCGTAACAAATCTGGTCTAATTGACCCATGGTCATAAACCATGTATATACAAAAGCTGATGGTTCAGATGATACAATATTTTTTATAGTTAAGTTGGTGGGATGAGGATCTGGATCATGAAGTGCCACTTTATGAAAAGTCAGATAACATCCAAATTGTTAAAAAGAACAGACAAGACATGAGTTAAAGTACAGCTTTGATAACATAACACTAATATAACAAGATTAATAGTGAAAATAGTGGCTGTAATTGGCATACCATTACTATCTGCACCAATACAACATCATAATATGCAAATCCCATACACTTTGCTGAAATGTGCTACAGCCACTTGATACAGAATCTGAAACAGAATCTCAGCTTCAAATTCTAGAACTCCTCCATAATCTTGGTGTATTTTGTTCTCACACACAGGGGGAAATGCTAATGAGGCTGATGTCTACCACGCCGAGATGGAGCGTTACGACCCCAGTCAAAACCTATGGACCACCATGGCCTCAATGAGGGATTCCAGGGCTTACTTCGCAGTAGTTGTCCTAAACAGATGCCTCTATGCCATCGGAGGCTTCAATGGTAGATGGCTAAACACCGTTGAGAAGTATGACCCAAAGACTAATGAGTGGCAGTATGTGAGGGCGCTTTCCCAACCGAGGAGCAGTTTTTCAGCTACAGTTCACAATGGGTGTATATATATCGCAGGAGGGTTCACCGGTAAGCAGAATGTGAACACAGTGGAGAAGTATGATCCCTGTACTGACAGGTGGACTATGGTATGTGGTATGCCAATGTGTAGGTATGGGCTACAACTTGTGACGTTGGATGTGCCCTGTAGGAAATATGAGGATACATAGCAATGTAATGTTTATATGGCCAGTGATTGGACCTTGGGGGATCACAGCTATTTACTATCACTTTGCCAATGTGTAGGTATGGGTTACAACTTGTGATGGTGGATGTGCCCTGTAGGAAATATGATGATACATAGCAATATTATGTTTATGTGACCAATGATTGGACCTAGAGGGATCACAGCCATTTAATATCACATAGAGGTCCATTTTTTAATTATCAGAAATGCTGCAAAATATGTTATCCATTTCAAATACTTAGGGGTGGGGGATGCAATTTTTCAGACCTTTATAGTTCCCATTATTTATGTATGTTTAAATGTTAACCTATCTGTGATTACTTCACATTAAAGTGATTGTTTCAAATGTGTGTCATGCAGAGATATACTGTATATAAAATGACAATATAAGTAAACCAAAGATAGGTAAAATTTGCACACGATATAGCTGCTTGAAATAAGAATTCAAATTGAGCGTCTAAAACATTGTGCTCTTGATATTAGTATTTTTTTGTTTGTTTGTTTGTTTATTCATACTGAATGGGACTTTGAAACAGCTGTGCCAGTGTGGAATCTTGATTTTAATCAATAGCTCTTATACATATTTAATTCATAATTGAGTACCTGAATAAATTCCAGAATGTTGCCATACAGGGATTTTAACAGACTTTCATCAAGGCAAGACCTAAACTGGGGGAACCATTCTCACCCTTAAAGTTATAGATAGAATGCCACTAAGTTTTGCTATGACATAACAGCTTGTGAAACTTGATATTTCTAGGATATACACCTCTAAAGCTCACTTTGAGACTTTAGCACTCAATTTTCATGTTGAAAACCCCATAAAAAGGATTATCTTAGTGTATCACCTGTTATCAATTTTTAAATGAACAAATTTAATTAAAAAAAAAAAATAAAATATAGTTCTTAAGCTGAGTTCACCAGATTTTCAGTTCCCTGCATGCAATCTGTGATTAATTGTCCTATTATCACCTTGAAGGGGGTGTCCTCCTGACTAGGATTAGGTTTGTTTTTGCCCCAAAAAGCCGTGCATTAGCATGAACTGCTCATTGCAAAATAGCCGCCATAATTTTCATCAATCCCATAAAAAAAATTGGCTTATGGAATAATTAAATCTTTTATATCATGGCATATGGAGAATTGGATTTGTAATATGACCTAGGCTAATTTTATAATGTCTGCTTTTATATGACCTTGGCTTATTTTTAATATATCGGGGGGAAAAAAGGTGATATTTTAACCACCCAACACCACTTATTTTCTCAAGAATCTTAGAGGCTTCATCCCCAAATTTATGGATTCATTGATTCAAATAACTGCATTAGATTGTGGCAAAAAAACCCAGAAAGTCATGTCACCCAAATTCTAGCTGCCAACAATATTAATGCCCAAATTTCATTTGGGTGAAGCATTTGTGAACTGGGTAGAAAGGAATGCAAAACTGTATATTGTAGATACACTGCGCTCTCGATAGCTACCCTCCGCGACCTTTTGCACAAATGTCTCATTTGGGCCCGACCAGAAACCTCTATACCACATTAAAAATTTTCGCTACCGCGAAAATAGTCCGCCGATAGCGCGCACTACTTTTCGGGCAACTCACCGCACATGCGCGGTGAGTCATTATCAAATTGTTTCTCCAAATGGGGCATGCTGTTTCGCTGACGCTACCGGAAAAAATCTTTCCAATCTGCCAGTAAATAGCTGCACTTACCAGAAAGAAACGTCGATTCGAGCACATAAGTATCCTTAGCCAAAACGTAGCCTAAGATTTTTGTGTTATTCGGCGAGTTAGATGTAATTTTCGATGTTTTTATCTCGCCGTATATCTAATTGTATTCATGTAAGAGAACGCCTATCCTAGCCCGAGAGTTGTGCGGTCCCCTCTTATAATTCCACTTCTATCCTCCGTCTTATGACTAGGGGACGTTTTTCCTAAAACGGGTGGATTTTACGAACCTTCTCTCACCTGTTTATTGATCAGGCTAAGGCCAGGAAAAGTGTACACACATTCTAATCCGTATATACGCGCCGATGTTGATCTTTATATGGTAATCCCGTCGTGCCTAAAAACGGTGGTTTTTATGATTGCCGTTTGGGTCCCCAAAAAATATATTATTTTTATGTATGGTAAAAAAGATCCGATCGGAATCTTTTCATGCTGATAGTCCATGTTTTTACCTTTGCAGGTATGGTGCGCCTGTGGTGTCATAAGTCTTTTGTGTGGTTTTTTCCTTTGTGCCCTGCCCCGGGGGCTCGCTCCCCCACCCCGGGGGCCTATCCGAGGTGTTTGGGGGGTCCCTGGGGTCCCGTAGAGGGAGTTTGGGGCAGGTTGAGTCAGAGTGGGGGGGGGGGTTCCACCCCAAAATGGGACCATTCCACTTAGATTTGGGAGTTTTTTTACCGAGAGTCTCTCCCCATCTACTAGGGATGTTTTGGGACGTATCTAAACGTGTTTTGGTTCCCCCCCCTCCCCTCAACCGGAAATTGGGTCTAATTAAGGTCTTCCTTTCAGGTCCCTGGGTTTTTCTCGGCCCGGGCGGGCCCAGGTTCTCCCGTTTGAGTGTTAGGCCTTTTTCAAGGCTTTGATTATTTATTCAATTTGTGTGAGTCCCCTCCCTGGACCGCTCAAAGCTGTGTCGTAATCAAAGCCTTTTCCGCAAATATTTCCTTTTCTCTTTGTTACTTTATTTTTTTTTCGGGATGATTTCTTCCGAAACTAAGCATATCGTTGATTGTTCAATGATGATGTCAATCGGTTCGCGTCTAACAATATTCCCACCAGAATCCGAGTTTAATTGGACCTGATCCAAACCTTCATTATTGAGTTTTGGTAACGATTCAAAACGGCGAATACAGCCCATGACAGCGATGAATCCCTGATCGCCAGCTGGGAATTAAATGGCACAAACACTCTTGCTGCTGTGAACAACGGCCCGGTGAAATCACATGTGAATTACAATTCATGCGGTAGGATCCCGGTGACGGTGTAGGATTATTCGAGCTAGTTGCAGCCTGTGCTGAGTCGCGGTGCGGTGCTTTGATTTATTATGAGATTAGCCGTTTTGAACTACGGCTACGTGTTACTGATGTGTCGGTTTACTATACATGTGATTTCATTCATTGAACGTAGTGAACTATGTTGTATTGTTACACGTATTTTCATTGAATCGTTCAGCCATGGTTCGGCCGAGCGTTTAGCCTTAATTGCAGTTCTGTTGGCCATTTTGGAGTGGCCCCCCCCCCCCCGCGCTTGCCTTGTCAATTTGTCATGGTAAAGTTGCCTAGGTAAGTTCTTGCTAGACTAGGACTAGGAGGTGCGTGTCCCCTAAATTCTCGCGTGAATTTGTGAACCAGACTTCATTTCTGGCTTGAATTTTGGGAGTTTCGCCACAAACAAAAATCAACGCCAACATTTGCGGCATGGCATAATGATACGCGGGTCAGTATTCATCAGTTTAATGTTCAAAATCACTGTCTTCTGTGAGTGGCAATTTTGCCTGGTCACTTCTGCAGTACGAATATTTGATAAAATGGCTGACGTATGCCCTAGTCTAGTCTCATCATATTCAGTGTGTTTGTGCAGGGCAGGTGGGAATAACTTTTATCTGGGGACTTTTATTTCTGCAGAGCTGGGGCTACAACTACCATCGCCATCTCACATAACCGTACGGCTCACTCGCAGCTGTCAAAATTTCGTCGAGTGAACTATTCCAGCCTGCTGAGCAAATGCCCACTTGGGTGGTTCCGTTCTACTACTATCTATCTTACCCGTGTTATTCCTCCGGTGAGTTGTAAAAGACACCTGCACCAGCCATTGCTTAGCGCAAGCAAAGTGTGGGTTCGTAGAATACCCACCATTCCCCAACATATCGCATGCAGAATTCACCGTTCTTTCCAATGAACTCTTTATTTATACGTCAGATCACGTCACGGAACCATCTCACGCAGGAGATAATGATGGTTACACCAGTTAATCAAAATGACAATCATAATTACTTTGATTTAGGTAATATCACTATTTCGAACGTAAAGGCAAGCA
>JAMKCH010024741.1:0-64886 GCA_023653785.1 Ophioderma brevispina | reverse complement strand
TGGCCTTTTCAACACAAATTGGGCGCAAATTGCATTTTTTCCCAAATCAATTGTCCCCCTGACCGCCAAATCTAACCCTGTTACAAAAAAAATAAAAGAAATAGATTGATCCATTTAATGATTGATCTTACAAAGGTACCCTGTCACAAAGATTAGATAAAGAAATAGTCACTACTAGGTAGTTTTCAGTTCATACACTCACTGGAAATTAGAAGTCAAAATTTTTGTCACCCGAAAACGGCCATTTTTGGCTAAAATTGGCCCAAAAAAAAAAAATGAATTTTCTCCAATCAGTTGAAAAATAGGGGGTTTAAGTGCCAAAATCGGAAAATATATGATGTTTTTACCCTTGAAAAACATTTTACGGAATCAAGAATTGTGACTGTTTTCACCCCCTAAAATATTTTTTTCACATCCGTGTCCGCTAAAGTAAGTCAAGCTTGAACGCTGTCATAAGCTGAATTTCCTATTTGCTCCTATAGGAAATTAGAAATTTCACAATTTTGTTACAAAGAAGAAGAAAACTGTTCACAGCTAAGCCATTCAGATAGGGATAATTCTGATCATAGGAAAGCTTTACAAAATCAGAATTTTCATATTTGTTAGGGACACCGTTATTGAAAATCTTTCGTTGGACCTTAAGTGGATGGCCCAAGTTAAGTCTATAAATTTCATCTTGATAGAATGACCTTACCCCAAAGCCGCTATCTATAAAAGTTGCGATCGATATCAACTCGTTTGAGTGAACAGCTAACAACACATGCTTTGTAATCCCCGTAGAGTATGTGTAAAAATAATATTGGACGACCAAATGGGCATATTTTTGTCATATAAACATCCAAACCATACATCCTTTAGCTAAATTTTCTCATTTACCTGTGAAATCTTAGTGCTATCTTCTATACCAACATTTACTACTTTTGGTAAAATCAGGTTCTGGGGACGAGGCCATAGCGATCGGACCATGGCCATTAAAAGGTCTCAAAGCGCAAAGATCACTAAGAAACTTGTCCCACTCGTCCCCCTTCCAAAAGGGTCAAAATTAAAGTCTGAAGGAAGCTGATCTTTTTCTCATTTACCCTATTAAATCTTAAGCAATGAAACATACATGATTCTATGGGGTTTTAAAATATGTGTTATAACTCCCATATATGGGCCTTTTGGGAAGTGACCAATTTTTACTCCCATGACAAAACAAAACCATTTAGCTAAATGAGAACATTTTTGGTTGGTTTTGTAACAATCTAGCAGATCAGTGGAAACCTTTTGGTTAGGCGTTTGGACAGACTTAACCAAAACTTTTTCCACTTTTGCTAGATGGTTGTTTTGTCATGGAATGGGGGTGGGGAATAAAGTTCATCATGTGTTGAGTACCAAAGAAGGCCCCTATCGATGTGAAACTTTAAAGATGGGGTAGGGAGGTGCGTAAGTTAAGTATCAGGGGACAAATTCAATATAAATTGGGCCATACCTAAGCTTGGAACCTTTAAGAGCACTATGTGACTTGCTTAATGGAAAATTGATAAACAAAAAATCATGGCAAATCTCCCCCTGACCAGAAGAAGAAAAAATGATGATTTGGTATAAAATAGCCACTTGGGGCAAAAAACTCCCAAATTGGGCAAATATCAGCGAGTTTGTATCTTTTTGTTTTAATCTCAAATTTTTTTAAAGTCCCCCCCCAAAAAAAAATATCAGCCAGAAATAAAGGTCTGGTACCATCACTGCTTACTAGTATCAGGAAATCAAACGTAAAAAATATTGGACCATATGCTACATACATGGAGTAAGCCAGGGCCGTACGCAGGAAGGAGGATTTTATGTTGGGGGTGCGGGACTTCGAAAAAGTGTCACGTTTTTTGTTAAATGACCAAACCTCCCTAACAAAGGGTCTTTTTTTTTGACTTTTGAACACTCATCACCAAAAAGTGGACTTAATTTCAAAATTTCTCTGAATTTTGGACCTTTTATCAAAATATCAAGCAAAAAATAGACCTTTTTCCCCGTTTTGTGGAATTTGCGGTCACACCCCTTACCCACCCACACCCACCCCACCTGCGTAACAGGCCTGAGTAATGCTGTGGCTTGGGTCATGGATTCAAATTTTTTGATCAGTGTAATAACATCAAAATAAAATCAACTCCACAGTAAAGTATATAGGACACATTACTCGATATAGTTACAGCCCATGGCACATTTGCATCGCTTATCATGGTGAGTGTGGGGGAAAAATGCCCAGCATGACCACAAATGGAGACAATGAGAAATCTGTGCATCCATTGACACTTTGTACTCATCACTGTATTTGGTGATTATCCAGATCGATTTTAAACTGAGATCTGCCCCAATCTTCATGCTAAATTCCTGAGGGCAGAAGATTATTACCTGGCCTCTAATTCCCGGTATGCGGACCTAGCCAAGTTCATGATAATGTTATAAGCTACTTAGGTTGTTCCAAAACCCACCCATGACATTCGATACGCAGTATGTGTAGAGCTTTATTCCGTTTACTATTGATTTCCGTTGATTTAGGCAGTCTTCCCAAAAATTGTCTTTTCTATTTAGGTAGGTAACGCATACCTAAATTAGAGGCCCCAGGTTTGACCTCTTTCGCATTACTACTGAGTAGATACAGGCTACCTACACATTAGACATACAAAATGCAAGGGCCAGAATTCTGTGGTTGTTTTTTATTTTACCACATCGACAATATGTAACGCAGCAAGGCTGTCTGCACCATCCCCAAGTAAGTCACAAGGTTTAGAAAACTGGGCGCATGCCCAGGGACGCATGCACATAGCAATGCAGTATGGCAGTGAGAAGTTCCCATGCCCACTGTGTCAGGATGTGACCAATATCGATCGAATGTACTTTTGAACTTATGCTAGTTCAAAGTATCAGGTCAAAGGTAAAAAAAGATCGCGACCAATGCAGTCACTCACTTGCTGAGGAAGGTGGAGTACCATCTGAAAATTCTGAGGAAGAATCTGTAAAACTCATCCAGTTGACTGAATTTAATTTTACAAAGGATTAAATTCATGGCCGATGGGGAGGAAAGCAATGTCCTTATAAAAATATAATACTGTAGATCATTATTGTAAAAGCATATTTCTCACCATAAATGTGAAATTGTTGTTAATAATTGTCACTTTCTGCATATTTTACAAGAGTTTTCCATAATCTGACACCCTTTTTTCGACACCCATAAATTTGTTGGAAACCTCTTTTCCAACAGCTAGAATAAAGCATGTGTTAAATGTTCATTGCTGTTAAGGTTCCCAATTCATAGTGGTGTCAGAAAAAATTTCAGAGGATCAGGTTAACGGAAACTCCCTATTTTTTAACTCGGGTTGTCTAATTTTAATTTTTGTAACATTACCATATATTGGGGCAGTGTGTTCAAGGTGTTTTGTGTTCCTGTGTTTATTTGCAGGTAGAGTACTCAGTGCTTGGGAATTTTTTGAAAGGCCTGATCAACAATTGAAACTCATTCACCAACACTTGGAAAACTCTAGTGTGAAGTCTAAATTGAACCAACTATCAACATAATTAACCTTCCCCCGCTATTTTTCTTATCACGCGACATTTCCGAAAGACACATTTCTACTGTATGACCCCCTCACACTACAAAATTATAAACTGGAGTCAATGTATTGATTATTTATGACAAGTCCTTTAAATGTATTTTAGAGACCTTATATTAAATACAACAATACCTTTATATTACCCTTTATATTAAATACTTAACTTCCAAGTCATACAACATACATCGTTCCTCGACCGCTTGTGTCGCCTGCCTCGTGTTTTTTGAATGATAGGCCCCACATGAACATTTGAGACCTTGATGTGACCTTTGACCTCATAAACATGAGGGTTTGCATGGAACCCATAAACAAGTTTGGTTCCAATTGAACTTCACCTTTTGCAATGAGAAATGAGGTCATTTTACATTTTCATCCTATTTAACAACTTGACCTCACTTGACCTTTGAACCTGGGTATGTGTCCTGAACTCATCCACAAATGAGGGATCCCATGTTGCACCGTGACCCAAGTTGGGTTTAAATCCATCAAAGTAAATGTATGTGGATATTACAGGCACATGTTAAACCTTTTTTCACAACAACAGACATCACAGACTAACAACTACAGTGGACAAAGTCATCCTATGTGTCTTTCCTGCCTTAAGCATGCAACACAAAATTGCAACCACCTGTCATTGCAGTTTTATTCACTTCATCTACATACCCTTTCCTGTTTCATCTCACTGTGTTTTGTGATAAACCATCTATTTCAAACCCTATTTGGGTTTCATCTGCACATCAATCATCTCACCATGTTTGAGCTACCATATATAATTCTCTAATAATACCCCCCCCTCTAATAAATAACCTCCCCCTGCCACTTTTTCCGGTGAAAAAACACCCTCCAATAAGTGTTGCTGAATAAGAAAAAATAATTGTGCATCATGTGCAATATGACTGGAACAAACCATGCATTTGTTCACCATGCAAAGAATGGTCTGAACTTGCCTATTAATCCACAATCCAGCCAGTACACACACTGCTAATTATAGCAGCGATATATTTTTTGGTTACCTGTCAAAACGTATAATATTAAATGCAGTTTCAAAGTCGAAAGTAATTCTTTTAAACAGATGTTCTCTATGTTGGAGCTAGGTTCTAAATGTGTTCATGTTGGCACACAGGCGAATGTTCTCATATTGCACACATGCTGAGTGTTCCCAAGTTAGTAACGGTACCAGGCCTGAATGTTCTCAGGTTGGCACACAGGCCTGAATGTTCTCAGGATGGCACACGGGCCTGAATGTTCTCATTTTGGCACACAGGCCTGAATGTTCTGATGTTTGGCACACAACAGGCCTTAATGTTCTCATGATGGCACACAGGCTTGAATGTTCTCTTTTGGAGCCTGAAGGTTCTCATATTGACACACAGGCCGGAATTTTCTCAGATGGCACACACAGGAGGCCTGAATGTTCTCAATTGGCACCATGCCTGTATGTTCCATGTGGCACACAGGCCTGCATTTTCTCTATTGGCACACAGGCCTGAATATTCAGCATGAGGAACCCAGGCCTGAATGTTCTCATTTTGGACCTGAATGTTCTCATACTGTCATATTGGCCAACGGGCCTGAATGTTTGCTATGTGGCCCAGGCCTGAAATGTTCTCATGCTGGCACACAGGCCTGTATGTTCTCATGATGGCACCCAGGCTTGAATGTTCTCATTTGGAGCCTTGAATGTTCTCCATATGGACACACAGGCCTGAATGTTTCTCAATGTTGGCACACAGGCCTGACTGTTCTCATAGTGGCACACAGGCCTGTATGTTCTCATGATGGCACACAGGCCTGATGTTCTCATTCTGGCACCATGCTGAAGGTTCTCATGATGGCACACAGGCTTGAATGTTCTCATTTTGAGCCTGGAAATGTTCTCATTTGACACAACAAGGCCTGAATGTTCTCATGATGGCACACAGGCCTGAATGTTATCTCATTTGGCACCCAGGCTGAATTTCTCATGATGGCCACAGGCTTAATGTTCTCTCATTTTGGAGCCTGATGTTCCCCACATATATTGACACACAGGCCTGAATGTTCTCAGGTTGGCACACAGGCCTTATGTTTCTCATATTGGCACACAGGCCTGAATGTTCCATGATGGACACGGCCTGAATGTTCTCATTTTGGGCCTGAATGTTCTCATATTGGCAACACGGGCCTGAATGTTCCCATGATGGCACACAGTCCCTGAATGTTCTCTATATACTGGCACTCAGGCCTGAATGTTCTCATGATGGCACACAGGCTTTGAATGTTTCTCATTTTGGAGCTGATGTTTCATATTGATACACTGGCCTGTAAGGGTCTTCATGATGGCACACACCTGAATGTTCTCATCTGTTGGCACACAGGCCTGTATGTTCTCATGATTGCACACAGCCTGAATGTTTCCATATTGCACACAGGCCGAGGTTTCTCATGATGGCATACAGGCCTGAATGTTCTCATGATGGCACCGGCCTGTATTTCTCTGATGGCACCAGCCTGAAATGTCTCATCCCTGGCACACAGGCCTGATGTTCTCATGATGGCAACACAGGCTTGAATTGTTCTCATATTGGCACAAGGCCTGAATTTTCTGTGATGTTGGCAAACACAGGCTGTTATGTTTCTCATGATGGGCAACACAGGCTTGAATGTTTCTCATTTTGGAGCCTGAATGTTCTCATATTGCACACAAGCCTGAATGTTCTCATATTGGCACCAGTCCTGTATGTTGCTCTGTTGGCACAAGACCTGTTCTCATGATGGCACAACAGGCCTGAGTGTCCAAGTTAGTACGGTACACAGGCCAGAATGTTTCTCCAGTTGGCACACAGGCCTGTATGTTCTCATGATGGCACACAGGCCTGTAGGTCTCATGATGGCACACCGGCCTGACTGTTCTCATATTGACACAAGGCCTGTAGTTAGTATTTGGCACACAGGCCTGTATGTTCTCATGATGGCACACAGGCCCCTGAATGTTCTCATACTGGCACAAAGGCCTGAATGTTCTCATGTTGGCACACCGGCTTGAATGGTCTTCATATTGGCACACAGGCCTGTATGTTCTCATGATGGCACACAGGCCTGAATGTTATCTCATATTGGCACACAGTGCTGTATGTTCTCTGTTGGCACACAGGCCTGACGTTCTCATACTGGCAAACAGGCCTTGAAGTTCTCATGTTGGCACAAGGGCCTGAATGTTCTATGTTTGACCACAGGCCTGCTGAATGTGCGCTGTTGGCACACAGGCCTGGATGTTCTCATGTTGGCCACCACAGGCTGAATGTCTCATGTTGGCACACCGCCGGAATGTTCTAATTTGGCAAACACAAGCCTGTATGTTCTCATGTTGGCACACAGGCCTGCAGTCTCGTGTTGGCATAGAAGCCTGAATGTTCTATATTGAACACAGGCATGAAGGTATAGTGTGGTGTATAGAAGTCTGAACATTCTCATATAACTGATCTGAATTTTTTATGTTGGCATACAGTTTGAATTTCTCATAGACATACAGATTTGAATGGTTCTATGCCTCTTAAACATAGACCAGAAATAGAAATTTCTCATATTGTACAGGACCAAATGTTCTCATACTGGCTGGACATTCTTATTATTGCGACAGAGACAGATTTTCCCCCACGGGTACATATGTGATTTCATGGAAAAGGGCACATGAATGTATTTATAGATCTTGATGATCTGAGGAACTAAAAAATAATGCAATTGAAAACGAGTTATGGTTTGTATTTTCACAAAAAATTAGGGTGTACTTTAGTATAATATAGACATTGTCTATTTCAAAGTGTTGTTGCCGAGTATTATATTATTATGCTTGCCATCAGGAAATCATCACAAAACATTGCTTGATCTAGGTGGGGGGACTGCTTGCCAAGCGCACATACCTATCAACACTTAGATTGTATTCTAAAACATTGCTGAAAATTAAGCAATTTCATGGTTGATGCCCGGGTTATTAGTTTAATTGAACCCAGGTAGTACGCGCTGAGTATTGAAGTTATTTTTAGGTGAAGCGCTCGCGTCATAAAGTGTTTAGCTACATTCGCACGCGCCTGCAAACGTTGCACCTCGTTGCATATGAAGGTTGCGTTCAACGGGTTGTTCGATTGTTGTCATGGGTGGTGGCAGTTCCTTTCTTGTTGTATTAAGCCGTAAAGCATCAAGAAATTGGGTTAAAGATGACCTTAAATGGATAACGATGTTTAAGAATGAGAATAAAGGTTGATTTTGGGAACAGGTACTCTCTTACGACGAATGAACGGTGACACCATTATTTTTGCGTGGAAGAAATCGGCTCCGGCCTCGTTCTTCCCACTTAAAATAATGGTATCGCCTTGGGTTCCATTCGCGTAAGAGAGTACCGCGTTCCCAAAATCATACCGTTATTTCTCTAATATTCCCCCTAACAAAACTAAAAACTTGAAGATTTGGAGGCCATTTGATAAACTTAATTTTAAGTTTGAATTCAGGCGACCAATGCCTCATTTTCAAATGACTTGTCACAGTATGAAGCAAGACAAGTCTATGTCAGTTTTATCTTGTTTGAACAAAATGGGTCGTATCAGCAATCAGAAGCATACAACATAACAAAACAGAGGATCCATAGATAAAAATACCGCCACCATGCAAAAATGACTTTGCCAATATACAGCACAAATATATTGCTGTGTTGATATAAAATAGTGTAATACATTTCAGTCCTGTTGCATTGTATGGAGGGGAGTCCCCACTCCTTGGTAAAAATTTTTCATGGAGCTGAGGACCTGAATCTACGATGTCCTTTATACTTGATATATCATCGTTCATCGGTTACAGGACAGCATACATGCCTGCTGCTTTAGCTGCCTCTGTGCCTCTTAAGTCCCGCATCCTCAAAGACAAGGCACTGCAAAAAATAGAGAGAAACATCTTACATCTAAAGCCATTCATTTTTGAAGAGCGCCCCCATTTTCAAATTGTGAACTAGCTGCATAGTGTATTGGTAATTGTCTAGTAAACTGTACCTGGTAAAGTAATACTCCAAATGTAATATGCATCATAAAAGAAGAGATTTTTGTAATTAGATTTGGCACTGGGCAACATGAAATTTCTTTCTGGTCCATTATAAAATAGCCATCTCATGCAAAGTAACTAACTTGAATGTTGAACCAATACGTAAAAGCTAACACAGACACGACATTCTCCCGAAACGGCGTAACCAAAAAATCTAGGTGCCCAAAAATATATAATAAGCATAAGCACTTCATTAACATAGTTTTGGGCACCACCATATTGGTTTACGTATCGTATTTGGAAAGTCCTTATCCTATTTATGAGAAAAGGAATATTTTACGTTGTCACACTTAGTGAGTGAAAACAAACAAACAACAACTGATGCACATGCTAATCTCACGGACTCAAATAGCTCTTTTCCTAAGCAAAATTAACGGGTCATCGGGGAGGACTTTTTGTGCATTAGGGATGCAGGAATCTTTTTAGAAGCCTGTTCTTCATCGATTGGTTTTCGACATAATTTTGCAGAAAAATCGGCCGATCAGACAATGAACACTGGGGAAATGCAACAATGGTAAACATATCGCGTGACGCACAGATTTTGTATATGCGTGTGTTGACGAATCAACAGTGGACGACACGCAAGTGCTTACGCAGCAACACCCCCGGCGCGCTGTGGTTTGAGAGAAAACGGTTACGGGCTGGGGCTCTTCCATAATACACGCGATTCTCCTCGTGGTTTAATATTCCAGCTATATGGTGGGAAACCAACAGAACAGCTACTGAATGAGCGCGTTATGTACAAGGCCAATTTCTTCTGGTAGTTACCACACAGTCCACGAGTAGACATGGATTACTACCACTAGACGGACACTCGCCGGCCAGGATTCCGTGTATTTTTGCCCGCATAGACGGCTAGTGTACACACAGCGGCTGTCTGCCACTGTCGTGAGTAGCTACGTGGTAAACCGGCTCTCAGCGCGCGAAGTATTTCTCATGCCCCCCCCCCCCCCCCCCCCCAAATTTTTTTTTTTTTTTATATTTTGATTAGATTGCATTTTTATTACAAGTGCGGTAATGGGGGTTTTTGATGATGGGATCGATTTGAATTTCGTAATGATTTCCTAAAAAACGTTCAAAAACGCTACACGGAGCCCAAGTGTATAGCGCCCTCATTCATGAAATTTTCACCAACTCTCAACCTGGCGTCGTGGTAAACGCGGGGTAGCTACGTGGTAGCTGCGGGTCTACTCCGGTACTGTCTATTGCAAACATCACATCTCTCCAACATAGTGGGCAACTACAGGGTAGCATTTAGGGTAGGTAAAGCAGAGTAGCCACCTTACTGTATACCTAATAATGTGTATTTGTAAGCACTATTTGCAGCACTGCAACGCATTATCCCAGTGTGTACTGTACATGTGCAGTAGCTGGCGCGGTAGACATGATGTAGCTGCGTTTTATAGGTACCACGTGTGTAAGAATCCGGCCGTGTACTTATGGAGCATATTTTTCATGCTTATTCCAGTATTGGCTGTTTCCAGCATCCGTTGAATTATGATAGGATCCAATATGGATTTCTAATTTAACAAAATTTTCTTATGGACACACAGAGAAGTTCCGAGCTTTACAAAGTAT
This sequence comes from Ophioderma brevispina, assembly GCA_023653785.1. Lineage (NCBI taxonomy): Eukaryota > Metazoa > Echinodermata > Ophiuroidea > Amphilepidida > Ophiodermatidae > Ophioderma > Ophioderma brevispina. The sequence goes on along the minus strand of JAMKCH010024741.1, from coordinate 54,657 downwards.
AGTTTACTCGCCAATTACCAGGCAAAACTGTGTAAAAAATCTCAAAATTTTGACAATTAAGGGTGCTTTAAAATGCTCCTATTGCTTTAATGTCCACTAACATACTAAAGAGGCAATTTTGTAATTCCACTGATATAATATGGGTGGTTGATATCTGGACTAGTAACTGAAAATACAATAGTCTAATAAATTGTCACGGACCCGGGGTTGTATTTGAAAATAGTAAAAGTCCGAATATTGACGAAGCTGTGACAATTCCCGGGCGAGGGTAGCGTGGCCATCATTTGCACCCAACAAATTTAAAATTTAAGAATCACTCTCTAGAAACAAAGTAATAATTGGACCAATGAAAAGTTTCAAATTGTATGTCAAAGTTCTATTTCCTAATGCATTATTGCTCAACATTTCAATTTCAATGTTATGCACAGAATATGTCTTTTGCAATTGAAATACTTGCGTACCAATGTCTAATTAAATCCACATGGCAGAGGAAAATGTCGCCAATGAAGATAAAATTAAACAAAGGTACGGCAAACACATTAATCAACACAAAAAAGTGGGCCACAAAATATAAATATTATGCAACACCATCCATTCAACATAGATTGAAGACAACAATCACAAGCCACTGTGGCAAAGTGTTTTCACAATCGCCCAATTTAACCCCCCGAAAACGAGTTCCTCCGGAACAATCAGGAACCTACAGGCCGGACAGTAAACTTAATATTTACTATTAATATCACAGCAGGTAACACATACGCAAACAGGCCAGCTTTCGCATGCCCAAATCACCAGCCAGAAACTTCATACTGCCAGAACAGAATTTCTAAAATTCCAAAAACTAAAGCCCAATGACACTGCGGACCAAAATACATGACTAAAAGGTTACATATTTTTCAGTGTCCTTCAATACTGACTTTCTCGCAAGCAGATCATCGGACCTTTTAGAAAAGACACACCTAAAATATTTGCTAAACTGAATGGTTGTACAAGGACTACTTTCTGGTACTAATAGACCCTGTTTCAGTAGCGAAGCCAACTGCAAATGACCAAGTTGCACAGGAAGTTAGATTTCAAATAAAAATCCAAACGTCCCTACTTTAAAAAACTGTCTGCACACCAGTGCCAAATTTGCAACACAGCATTCAAAACAGGACAAGGGCTCAGTAACATTTTCATTTCTAAAAAATGTAAAGCCATCAATCAACTTCAATGTAACAAATTAATCTAATGCCTACCTAAATTTTACAGTTCTTAATCTTCCGCCTTCTAAATATAACTGAATTTCATACATTAAAACTTATATAAACATAAGTACTGAACTACAAACAGATTTGGGGGGGGGCCCGGGAGACAATATTTACACTTTATAGCCTCCACCCAACTTGCACGATATACATATATGTGATGCAATTTAATAGATGCGTATACTAATCCATATGTGACAGTGGGTCGTGTCGTGCGCTATGGCATTTACACAGTTTAAACGATTATATTTAGAATCACACCATTCACAAAGCATTTTAACGCGACGTAGATCGCGTCTTGATTCTATGGTTGAATGTGCACCCCCTTTTTTATTCTCATGGCACATCCCATGTACTAATTACATAGACACATTCATCAACTGACTTTCATACAGTAGCTTGTTGTTAATATGACCGCCACTCAGATTGATATTTAGACCACACAATCAACCTCTTGTTTATAACTGGACAGCTGACCCTTGGGGACACTGTGACCTTGGTGCTGGGGTCACTCAGTGCCATTTCCTCACCATTGTAGTTAAGTTCTTGAATCTTAACATAGGTTACACACCCTTTGTCCACCGCGTCAAATAACAGATTACTACCGAAATTTCTAAGACCCTTAAGTGGGCACCGCCACAATGTGTTAACCTGCTCCCCAAGTTGATAAGCTTCTTGACCCTCCCCAACTTAGTGAGCGTACTGTCTTCTCTTCTCTTCTCTGTCCATTTCGCATACATGACCCATCGAAAAAAGACACGTCGCCCTTGGGCGCCCACTGCTCTGTTCACCACTGCATCCTCTATTCTCTCCAGACCCTTGTCCTTTCGCACTGCATCCCGGTTCCGCCGGCTCTTCCTGTGTCCTTTTCTTTCCCCCCCTCTGACACCTCCTCTTTGCCCCCCTTGTTTTTGCCTCTTACACCTTCATCGACCCCTGCTCCGGCGCCGCCCCCCACCCGGTGTTCCCCTATATTGCAGGTCTCCTACATCGCTTCCCCCAGTTATGTCACCCCGCAGCTGTTTTTCCTTCACCCTCGGTTCCGCCCCTTCCAGTTTGACTGCAGATCTTATTGCCCTAGCCCGCCACCACACCTCTTTCCCCCCTCCGTCGCTTTTCCCCAATCACGCCATCATATTCTGTGGTCTTTGAACATGGAAGCGCACCAGGTTAGATTGTGTTATATGTAAACTGAATCCCAATCCCCCCACGTTACTCAAGCTTTATAGTTAATCTATAGGGGTTGTAGATTAGTGTTACAGCTCTTCCTGATCATTTTTCAATATTTACTAATAAAAGGGATAGAAGGAAACGACCGAGTGGCTGCGATGTATTCGGTTTTTAGCGCAAAAATGTGTTACAATTTTTACCAGCACCCAACTCCCCACAAGTTTGTTATGCTGTCTTCTTCTTAAAATATGCTGTGCACATTTGTACCTATTGCTAATTTTTAAATTGCGTTGTAAGCCTCGTTGGGCGCTCATATGTTCGTTATATTGAATTCCACCCCGCTTGTCCTCTTTTAGTCCAGTGCGCTGCGTATTGTCTATTTCTTACCTTTGTTTTGGTTTTACTGTGTTTCTCGCACACGACCCGTTCGCGTCCTTTTTTATGCTGTGTCTGTGTGCTTTATTATTTGTTTAGGGTCCGCCCGTCTGTCTCTCTTGTCACTTTCAATCGTTTTTGCGTCTCTGACTGGCTTGTGATGATGTCGTTCGCTCGCCTTTGGACAAAGGGTTGTCGATTTGGTTTGTCATAATGCGGTCCGGTGGCAGTCTCTTTCCTCCTGTTGGATTATAAATTTGCTTCTGCTCGATTTATATTTCCATCGCGATATACTTGAGAGTAACGATGACCCCTTAACATGATAAAGCTGTATCGAATTTGATGAATTACAACGGGATGATTTGGGAGAAACCGTTTGTATCTCTCCTTTACTTGTACGAATTTAACAATCGGTCGAGAACAGTATATTTTTGCAGCAATATCGGGTAAGCCCCCTTCTGCGTCGGCTCATACCTGGCATCTGTTATATTATCCTATCATTAAATTAATAGCTTATGCTATATCTGCTTGGGATTTCTATCGAGTTCGTACGTAATGTGAGAGTCACGGTTCTGCGCCAACCACTCATACCTTATATTCTGCGCAAAGTTGTCAAGTCATTAGTGTCTATCACTATTTCTCTGTCCATGTTATGAATACAAGAATGAGCATTCAAGAAAAAGAGATAAGAAAGTAGTAAAAATTTGTAATTAAGCTAAACCATAATGAAATTATAAATAATAATAAAAATAAAATGATTAGTAAAGATAATCTAACATCATAATAAAAATATCGACCCAATTCGTCTTGATGTTTTGGCGGCGCAAAAAAAACGTGTTAGGCGTGGTAGACTGGTGTTTTTTATAATGTATTAATAATTATTTTGTTTTGTTATTGTTTGTGTTTTGTGTTTGTTTTTGTTTTTTTTTTGTTATGTGATTTTTAGTTTTATTTTAGATTTTTATTAAAACTGTTGCCTGTTACTGTATATCTCCATCAATGAGTCTTATAGCTTTTTACTTGTTTCTAATTTGTAACAGTTTCACCGGCCTTCCTGGTTCTACCCATTTTCACCTATCGCTGTCTGTTTCATAAACATCAGATGAAGGGTCGGACGTCAGCTTCAGCAGCGCCTAGTCCACGCTTTTAGTTTTAACGTTTATCTGCTGAATTTGTTGCGCGCCCGGCCGATTTGGGGGGGGAAAGAGTAATAGAAAGAGAAGTTCCAGTTAATATTATTAAAATGTTGACCAAACCTACTAAATATGTTTTCACCATCATTAAAAATATATTTATAACAAAACACAACAAGTAATAATATATAAATAAATTAAAATAATCAAGAATTTTAAATAAAAATTATTTATTTTTTTTTTTTTTTTTTTAAATCAGCCCTTTTTAGCCCCCCCCAAAGGGCGATTTTTTTAAAACCCCTTGTGCTGTTTTTTAATTAAAGTTTATTTATATATTTTTTTTTTTTCCTTCTTTCCACTTACCCAAGATAACTTTCAAACACTTTACCCATAATGATATACGCTTTTTCCAACCCCAACCCTTCTGGTCTTCCTCCCCTTTTCTTTTCTTTGATGCACCAACAACCCCCCATTCCTTTCTCTCCCATCCCCCCCTTTCCTTCCCGCTGTGGTTACCACTACTTTTTACCGACTTCCCTCCCATATATCCCCTCTTTAATGTTATAATCGCTTTTGAATTTAACCGAGTCCCCCGTTACACCCCTTCTGACATTTCAAATAAAGAACAATGAAAAAACGCCCAATGGGCGCAAAATGTGTTTACCAAAACTGACTCCCCAAAGTTATAGTTATAAGCTTAATTTACATAGGGTTAAACCGTCCTGTCATTTCAAATAAAACGAAAATTAGAAAAAACGCCCAATTGGGCGCAAAATGTGTTAAAAACTGAATCCAAAGTTTATACAGCTGTAATTTAAACATAGTACACATCCGTCATTTCAAATAAAGAAAATAGAAAAAAGCCCAATGGGCGCAAAATGTGTGAAAACCGAATCCACAAGTTATAAGCTTTAAATTTACATAGGTTACACCTCCGTCCTTGTATTTCAAATAAAAGAAAATAGAAAAAAACGCCCAATTGGGCGCAAAAATGGTGTTACACTGAATCCACGTTATAAGCTTCATTTAAAATAGGTTACCCCTTCATGTCATTTCAAAAAAGTTTAAAAAAAATAAAAATAGAAAAACACGCCCCATTGGGCGCAAAATGTGTTTAAAACCAGATCCCAAGTTATAAGCGTTTAATACATAGGTTACACCTTTCCTGTCATTTAATAAAGAAATAGAAAAAGCCCCATTGGGCGCAAAATGTGGTAAACTGAATCCCCAAGTTATAAGCTTAATTTATTGTAGGTTACACTTCCTGTCTTTTCAAATAAAGATGTTACCTAAAACTTCGTCTTAACTAATATCAACACAATACTGGTAAAAAGCTCAATCATTAAGTACGGAGTATAACTCTCGTGGCTGACATGTTCTACTTATAACTCTCCTAGTTGTTACTCACCCTTTATTTATCCCTGCAACGTTTTAAACCAAACTCCCATCAAAAAGCAAAGCTTCACAGAGACTAAAATCAAGAGAAAATGCTTTTTTTAAGGCCACTTTAACATGCAATGATGTTATTCTGTGTCTGAAATTGCTAGAGTACACCCCAACACTAAAAATCCAAAATAATAGAGTTCGTAGATCATTTTCATAAAAGAAACATTTAATGAAATGACCTTCAGCTATAGAAATTGACTTTCGCAATTTTGAGAGTAGTGGTTGCTATAGTCCGGATCGCTAAGGGACCCGACAAAAAAAAACAGGTGAAATTCAAATTGCCAACAAAATAACTTCACAGACAGTCAACCGTTCATCCTTTCACCTACATTCCAGCACATTCACAAAGGTTGGAAAAGTTGGCTCCCAACACTGCAATCCACGTACACACATCCTCACAGCTGACATCCCAGCACCACTGACCAAAAAGGTGACTCCACCATACAAACACAGCACACACAAGACAACAAGGAAAGATCTACCAATGTCAACAAAGAATGTAAGTGACAGGCTTCTGTAAAATAGCAGAGAGTGGGCCAGAGAGAGAAATAAAAGAATGTTTGACCATCACAACAGATTACGTGGCCCAAGGGATTACAGAAACGTGAGATTAAAGATCAAGCTTAGAGGAAAGTTTGGTGCTACAAACTCAAATTTGTGGACAAGTATGTCACACAGTTTTTAAAAATCCTTAATTTTCAAGTAATGCCTTTTAAATTAACGAGAATTTCGCGGTTCTCCGGCTTTCGCGCTCGCCTATATTCAAAGAATAAAGCTGTGGGCCCCGCCCCATGAAAAAAAATTTTTGAAACACATACATCCATAAACACACACACATACAACCACAAACACACAACGGATTGCAGTGTCCGCAGCAATAGCTGGCGGCCCAAAAAATGCATTTTGCTTGCTTAAGGATTTTTTTACCATCTTCTTCTGAACAAAACTGTTTATGATAAACCTAGAAGGTTAATCAACAGGGATCAGGAATGCCATCAAACTAGGAAATTTGTGAAATCATCGAAAACAGGCGACTATATTTACGGCTGAGGGCGTTTGTAAAATATGTCCCCGCCCAGACACGTCGCGATCACTAAAATGTAATAAATGCAATTTCAACACCCCACAAACCTCCCAATACCCTGCAACACGCACCCTCCCCCAAACACAACCCCAAAACAACACAAAACCCCAACCCCCCATCCCGCCACAAAACACCCCGCACAAACCCCACGTCCGCCTAACACCCCACAACCTCCCCACCTCATCACCAACACCCCATCCCCCGCCTGAAAGTAAAAACCCATGCAACCCCCAACCCCAATACCTGCTAACAAACCTCCCATTTCCCCAAAACCCGCAGCCCGCCTTTCCCCTCCCCAAACCCGCACACCCTCAAACCCTCCCCAAAACCCAGCAAACACCCCCCCATCTTACCAACAAACCCGCAAACCCACCCCTCCCCAACACCCCGACCGCAATACCCCGCCCCCCCTCCCCAACACCCCCGCAATAAAAACCCAACCCATGGGGGGGCACTCAACTTTTTTCAGTAGGGATGTGCCGGCACCGATTTCCGAAAATTTGGGGGGCTTGGTAACAGATTTTCTCCAAAAGTAGGGTCTTGGTAACTGAAATTTGAGAATATTTGATGCTTGGGAGCTGAAAATTTGGCTAAATTCGCTTTGAGGCCAAAGTTTCTGAAAAGGGGACTTAAGAACTGAATTATGGCTCCAAATGGGGGTCTTGGGAACGGCTGGAAAGACGCGAAAAAGGGGCGTATTAAGGGCCGCACATTCCCGTACCTCTTTCCAATGTAGTGCCCCAAACGGGTCTGTACACAAACCCCTCCCCACCATTCCCGCAATACCCAACCCCTCCCAACACCCCTGCAAAACAACCCTACCCCCTCCCCATCACATCACCCCTCCCCTATAGCCTAATAGTTCTTCATGTAGCAAAGGAATTTTGCTATTGATTGTAACCATTTCAGATATACACTGATGCATATTTAATGAGCTCATTGCATACCTAAGCGCAATATATCACATATTTTCAAATTTGCAAAAAAGATTGGGCTTTATGATAGGCTTTAATGCGGCAGCAGGAATTGTGAGTATCGAATGTTTCCGTTTCCAAAATTATAGCAATGCGCTGAATTTGCATAAATTAGCTCATTGCATAATCAATTTGCAGACACAATATGCCCCCAAAAATCTAAGTCAGGTCAAGAACTCTTCAGCCCACTTCCTCAACCAAGTTACAATAATTATAAGCCTTACGGAACTCCAGAAAACTTGTACACAGGCCTTGCAGGAAACATTTCCTAAATTATGGCAAATGAGTACTTAATTAGCATATTTTCGGGCCAAAATCTAATTCAGGTCGAGAAATCATCAACCCGCTTCTTTCCACCAAGTTTTACATTCATAGTCGCCCTTACGGAACTCCAGATAAATCGTATCACAACATGGTTCAAAATTTTGTCCACAGACGGAAGGTACCGAAGACAAGGTTCACGGACGGAAGAACGGACGGACGGACGCTGCTCAGTTTCTAGTCCCCGTTCCGAACTTGTTCAGCGGGGACAAAATCCACTATATTCCCAAACAAAAAATTACCTTACCACCATTGGCAAAACGAAATTATATTTGATTGGCTCTGCACCAAGTTTTTGATAACAAAAAGGCAATTATAAAATACGGTCTGTAGGTGATCAACTTTTAAGTTAGAGATAAAGGAATGGTTTTTTTAAGTGTACGATACACAAATCAAGCTGTGAAACGAATTTGAAACCAAGGCTGAGTTTTCCACAAAAATAAATAATTTTTCTTTTTTGGTTTTTTTAATTTGGTTATTTTTAATCATGCTTCAAATTTGTATTTTAGAAAAATTAAAAAACTTAGAATTTTGCAGTCGGCTGCGCGCTAGCTTAATTCAAAAGAATATAGCTTAATCTTACAAAGTGACTTCACAAGACTGTGCATTGGAATACCTTTGACTCATTAACAAATGAGGGACCCCCATGTTGCACCTATGGACTCAGTTTGAACTTTCATTTTCAATGTAGCTCAATTACATTTTTAGCCTATTTTCAATTTGACCTTCACATTGACTTTGAACTTGGGAAATGCGACTATCTTCCATCTTCCCGGGGAATATGCATTTTTTTCACATCCTGAGCAACAGCAAATTCCCTAAAAAAGTGAAAGGTACTACCATTAATTTTTCTTTTAAGTGTTCACTTCTCAGCCAGGTGTCTACATTACTGCCAGCATTTTATTCAAACTAGAAAGCATGTCAGTCATCATCTCACAGACCAATTGTATAATGTGCTAATCCCGGCTAATCCACCTTTCAACATTTGCCATATCAATAATCTTACTAAAGCCTGAAGTACAATCATTGGTGGTGCCATACCTCTTTTTCTGGGTGGGAAAAATTAAATTCCTGGGGGAAATTAGCAACAAATATTTGGAGACTTTTAAAAGCATTTTGGCCCAAATGACAATTTTTTTTTTTTGTCTTTTCCTTTTTTTTTTTCCCGAAATTTGCGAATTTTTGGTGGCCCCAATCCCCTCATTTTTTGCCCAAAACTCCTCATTTTCTTTCATTTTCTTCAGTCCGGGGGGGTGGGGGGGGGGGGGGCCAACTGGGGAGCAATAAAAAAATTTGGGGGGGGGGGGGGGCAAGAAAAAGAATTTGCCACTGAGTACATGTCTAAATCCTGGTCTAAAGCTTTTGAATCATTTCACAAAACATGCTAGAGCAAGAAGATACACTGAAAATCCTGGCACGATGTAAGAAACTGATTTTCTGTGTGATATTGCCACAAAACTGCACAAACTCCCCCCCCCCCTTACTTTTTTTACAGAATGTAAACCTCCAATGGTTTCAATTTGTGTTAGATATTTCCAACAATTATGGGCTATATATTTCGGAATATTATTTTATTATGCCTTGTGTCTCTTCAACTCCCCTTTGCACTACCTGCCTTCATACAGTATTTCTGATGTGATTGGGCTAATTATAGCATATATTCATTTCATTAACCAGTAAAATGCAAGCTTCCAAATATCAAACCTAGACCTCTTCATCTGGGGTGGTTTCCATAAGGTGGACCCATCTTATCGCACTTTTAATAATCCGACATACTTATGACTCGGAAACCTTTGTCACAAATAAAGCGCAGGTTTTTCCATTAAGGTTTCCAAATTCACCCCCTTCCAACCGCCCTCTACCGCCATTCTTACCATGTCACTGATTAGCTCAGTTCAGTAGCCTTGGCTGGGCAGCATGTGAACAACAGCTGACCATGCCTGTCCTACAGGTATCATAATCATACTAAAATACAATGGGTGTTTGCTCCAATAAAATGGTGAATGAAAGCTATTGAACTGGCCATGGGCCATGGAAATTGAGATCTGATTAGCACACTGTGGATACTAATGGAGGGTTTTTTTTATATGTGTTCTTCATTTTCAACAGGTGGGAGCTTTGAACCATCAAATCTGATTGCAGCCACAAGAAAGGCATCAGGAGCTGGTTTGCCATGCTTCACATCTGGGTTCATCTCCTGCACACACTATTGTGATGAAAGAAATCAAGAAGTCTTGGTGATGCGATGTCTTGCACTCAAAGGAATACTTGTTGAACTTGTTTGCCACGGCGATAGGAATGTTGTGCTGATGCGAGATGACGAAATAACTTGTCAACGCTGAGGTAGTACCAAAAGAAAACTACCAGGGTTACTAAAAAATCTAACTTTGTGAAATGTTAATGACAGCCAATTGGAAACATGAAAACTACTGAAAGATAAAACTTGCAAGATCCCCTGGCAGGGAGTAAGAGAAATGGGGTCAAAGGTCATGACCTCTCCCCCCCCCACCACAAAATCAGAATACACCACATATGAAATTTGGGCCAGTGGTTCTTCCTGATCAAGTTTCATGTAAAATTACACAAATTTGCAAACATGCTAGTTTAATAAGTACTAGAAATCCTTATGTACCAGGTATGCAAATCAAAATTCACCATCCATGGCAATGGTGGACATTCATTTTATCAGCTCGCAACGCTCACAAACAGTACACTCAAAGGCCACTGTTGCAAAGAATACTGTAGGATTGGTGCATGTAAATTGTTTTAAAAGGGGACTGACCATGTTTTGCTCCTCACTGGGCTCTAGTGGTACAAGCAATATTATTGTAGTCGTCCACATATTGCATCCATTCGCATTTTGAGATTTTTGGCAAAAATTTGGCATATACTGCTACTTTGTTATCTGGTCTACAAAGCCACAAAATTTCAAAGTGCGACGTCCTTGATAAATGATTTATAATTATGGATTGGTCTTTTTCCTCAAATTATGATCTCATAGTCTGCAGGCAGAATGTGAGTGGGGTTTTGAAAAAAATAGCTGAATAAAGTTGCAATACAACATAAAGAGGTCAAAAACATGATAAAAATAAAAGAGCTAAAATTTTGACTGTTTGAAAGCATAAAAAAGATGAAATCAGCTAAAATTCTGAAATCTACAAGGCCTGTTGACAGGCATGAGAAACTTAAGGTTTCAACTTTTTTGGTATATGTGTTTCACATGTCCTATTCAAAAATTTACCCCCCCCCATCATAATAACACATGCTTTATATAGCATTCTATTTTGATCGAAAATAAACAATTCACATAGATGTCTATTCATGCATTTCTATTGTTCTAACAAAACACAGTTATCACACAGTGATCTATTTTAAAGTATGAAAAAAACAATGTAATTTTCATCGGTAATTTTGAAATAATATGTGTTTTTGTTTTCACATTCAGGCATACATGCTGGTCAGGATCAGAGTTCCTTTGAGGGCCTGCTTACTGGTATCAGGGCTGCTACTGGTATCAGGATGCTACTGGTATCAGGGCCTGCTACTGTATCGGGCTGTGCCATGTTGTCACCGGCTAAACCGTCATTTCAATCGGGTTCTACTGAAATCTATGAGGGTAGCTGGTTACCCCTGGTAGAACTGAAAAGATGGTCACCTCTAAGGGTGTCGGCCCTGGAGAGCTAATGGGCGACATCAGGCATATGGATGTCAGGAAGGGCATACAGTCAATTCTCTGTTGCTACATTAAATCCTTGGCACAAATCAAAAACAAAGTGTGGGTCTTGCACCACAAGTGTCACTTGGCTGCACGATCACTTGCTTTTATGAAGTTTGGACATGATGCTTCGAAAGAGAACAGAGCACTGGAGAGAGGGTTTATGTTTTGTAGCAGGAAGTGCATTCAAAAGGTAAAACAAAATTGCTGCAAAGATGCAAATTAGCCTCCGGCTACCCATTTACACATGAGATTATGGCACCTCACTAATAATCCAACCAAGTCGAAGTAAAATCGTTGGTCATCAGCGGTTCAGCCGCAGAACATTTTAAAAAAGTTTAACTGAAATGGCCGAAAAATATGTATATAAACTAATTAAATTCAGGACTATGCAAAAACGGAGGCAAAAGATACCACACACCTCCTCTTCACCTACCAAGTTGGGAAGGAATGGGATAGCATTAGCCAGCGAGCATTAAAACAAGGTTAACCAAAATGTCTGAAAATATGCAAAGATTAAAATAAGCTAATTACAAATTCAGGAATATGCAAGTACATGCAGCCAAAGCTTACATGGGGCACCTCTACTATATCATCCTACCAAGTTTGAGTAATCAGGCTAGTGTTTAGCCTGCAGGGCATTTTATAAAAGGTTAAACCGGTATACGGGACATACAGACAGACTAACAGGAATTGGATTAGAGGGTGCCACCATGAACATTCATTCAGGCGACACAGGAAAGTTTCACATAAGCAACAAATAACATTCTGCTGAAATCATATGCATACGGCTTGACTACCTCTATTACCTGGCATAAGTTTTGATGTTTTGAATATCTCAGTCATTGGCTCCTGGATCATCTTTAACCAATCTGGGGGGTAAAAGGAAGCTCCAACTCACGATCATAGTTGGCATCCATCAAGAACATTTGCTCCCATCATCCGTTGCTTCAGGTCCCATGGGTATTTTTTTCCAGACTTGCCTAGGATTCGGTAAATAACTCTGTGTACAAGTCTTCCGTATCTGGCAAAAATAACACAACAAAAATACATGGCAGTATTCAGGAAAATTATTTCGTTAAACATGAAAAATTTAAAAAGGTCTCACAGCTATAAATATTAACTTCCTCAAATGTTCGACATGCAATCCGATACTCATATGGACTGACAGGAAGGTCATATACTTTGTCAGAGACTATGGTTAACTTCATTAAAAGTCAATCAGTGACATGTCATTCCAATTTTTTTAATCACTCTGTGTAAGCATTGCATATGTAGCCAAATAGAAGTTGTGATTAAAGAAATACTACATATCACAGAAAATATGGATGACTTGATTTCTTGTTGCCACTTAAAGGAACCTGGGCCAGAGGACGACAATATTTCTTCAAGTTTCAAGACGTTCATTCAACACTTGTTCCATAAAAAATCCATACATGATATGCCATATGCAAAATAATGTACATGCAAGAAAGTAAGATTTTATTACAGTCAAGATGAGAATAGAAATATTGTACGAGTTGGGATAAATACAAAAAATCGGGGGGAATTGATCGATGCTTGATGGCAGAGGAACTCGGAAAAAATTGATCTACACCAGTTTGTTTTGTGTTCTTATAGGGCCTATTTTCAGTCCGTGACGACAGTAAATACTAACCCATCGTCTTATTACATATAGACGGTGCTTCGGCCCCTTTAGCCACCCCTAGATCCGACCCATGCAGAATGTGTTTCCCTTTAAAATGTAGGTTAAAAAATGATTTGAAAACATATCAAGAAGCTTGAAGACGATTTATCCAATGTGAGCAATTAAGTATGCACAAACATTTCCCATTAGGCTTCATCAAAACAAAACTTACCAAAAATTAAGTGTAATTTTCAGCACAGCTATTTGACCCCCATGACAAATGTCTCTTTCTTTTTGAGCAATTTTAAGCCAGTGGCGACACAATTTTGCCAAATTTTTATAGCTATTAAATGCAAAAGCTATAATCTCTGCAAATCAGAAAATCCATGCGGGATCTTGCCATATAGGGCCTACAAGGTCATGATTGTATGTTATAGCACCCTCTATATGACCATTCCCATAGAGAGACTAGAACTTAGTGTTAAACTAGATTTTAAAGAAAAATCAATTGCCCGCAATGAAATTCTTTGTAAATTTACACAGGAGGAAGTCAGTGGTACTTGTAATGCCCACAATATATAATAAGTTATTATAACGTCTGTGGTATAATTTTGGTTAAAAGATGGATATTAAGCAGTTGTAATCGTGTGTATGCTAAGGCCAAAAAAAAATTGTTTGCTTGTCAACAACTGATTTTAAAAAAATTGGGTCCGTCGGGGGAAAAAGTTTTTTCATTTTCTTTTTTTCCTTTTCTATTTTCAGGTACCAAATACTTAAAATGTGAAGGGTTATTATAGGGTAGTCCTCCCACTTATCGGACACTTAAGGACTTCGCTAAATATTTAACAAAATAATTCATTTTTACCCATCAAACACCATGCCACGTAATGACTCATGCCCAACTTACTTGGGGCATTGAAATGGTGTTGGCAAATACTAGTTGGCATTATCACCATCGGCGGACAATGACATCGAAGCACTGTGCCAGTTTTCGGACAGCCTTTGTTGCCAGTTTTTCCGGACAGTACCCATGCCAGTTTTCGACACTTCAGAAAAAAGCTCTGTAACGTCCGTTTTGTGGACATTATAAAGTGTTAGTTGATTTTGTATTCTTCTACATCTTTGGTAATTATTTGTGTTGTACTTGATTGTTTTAATTTTTCTTTCTGTCTGTCGTGCATTACCCAGAAACAACAATGTACACTAGTCCCTTCAGACCAGACCTGCTTCGCCAGCCCTCGTGGCTTAGTTTTCCGAGGTGAGCAGTTGATCACTAATGTAAGCGTAAAGTTCGGACCCATGTGGTCAGTTCGGGCCGGCGCATGCGTGATGGTATATACCGTCCGTCTGCATCAGGTGGTTCTTGTCATGGAAATGTGGAAAATACGATGATAAGAGGCGAAGATGTTGACGACAGACCATGACGATGACTAGATTAACGACAATTAATGATGACAAATGACGATGGCTGACGACGACGACGATTATTACTATATTTTTTATAATTATTAGTCTAATATAAGAATATAATGACTAATAATAATAATAGTCTATTATTATTATTATTAGTCTATTATTATTATTAATTCAATTATTAGTCTATTATTAGTAGTCATTATTATTAGTCTATTATATTAGTCTATTATTATTAGTCTATTATATTAGTCTATTAAATATTATTATTATTATTATTATTTGGTCGACCACATTTGGAGATGGTTTTTGTCCATAGTCAGCTAGAAATATTTTATTATAGCTCTATGATAGTATCAAAGGAACTTTTCCCGGGCCCTGCATGAGAAAATATGAACTTCTAGCCTATATACCAAAATCTAAATTTGCACAGGGGCACTTATCATTGTTAAGGGGATGGGATTTCCTCCGTGACCAAGTATAAAAAGAAAGCAACCCTACAGTATTTTCGAAGCTGGAATCTGGCACCCTAATAGATTGCTACCTAAACAGTTTTCCTTTCCCTGTACCTAGTTCCTATAGACGCTACGTAGGCCGTTATTCTAAGGTTAGCTAAATTCCTGAACATTTGTTTCTTTATACCAGTTTTTTTCCGAATTGCTGTTTTATCCGGTGTTGTTATTCGCAAATGTTCATAGGTTATCCAAAAGTTCGTTGATCCGAAAATGAAATAAGGTTCGTTGATCCGAAATGGAATAAGCTTGAGCTAAATGATCTTATTTACATTTTTTCATAAACGAACCTTATTTCTGTTTTCTTTCTTTTTCGGATAAAAACGAACCTTCGAATTAACACGCCTTCGGATTAAACAAAACCTTCGGAAAAATAACCTTCTCATAAACGAACCCTAGTAATAACGAATTTCGGATAAAGGCACCTTCGAAATAGCGATTCTTCTGATAAACTAAAAACTAACCCATTCGGATAAATGCGTGAACCACATTTCCCGTACCCCGTAGGGCCTACGGACCCTGCACCCGTTACCCAGTAAAGTTCATGTTTCAAGGTGGTTTATAATTAGCAATTTCACAATAATTAAATGCTTTTAAAGATTTTTATGATCGCAAACCACACACTTCTGTATGCTTCCGTACGCCCTGACCCTCTGACACACTTTTTTTCTGACACACTTATGAATTCGGAAACTTCACGGAATAAAGCACGCTGTTTTATTCCGTTAAAAAGACATGAGAAGATTTCCAAAAGAAGCGCCCCAATTTTTCTCGGCCTATGTTTTCTACAACACATTGGAATGCTTACCAATGTTTATTAGATGCACACCTGAAATGAATAATCTAATTGCACATTATTGTTATAACCATAGTTTTTGATCTAATATTTATTATCGGAGATCTCCTATAATGGGGGGCTCTTCGTTTGCGACAGAGAGACATTTTCGAGCTTAACTATAGTCATAGGCGTATCCGGATGCATATACCGCCGGGGGGGGGGGCAAACTGACAAACTTTGTGGCCCATTTGGAAATTAAAATGGCACCCCCATTCCACATCTCTTGAATGTGCATAACACACACTAATAAACTTATCGGGAGTGGGTCAGCGAGCGGGAAAATTTTTGAAATTGTGTTGGGGCATTGACTTTTTGTCGGTCAACCCCCCCCCCCCCTTGAATGGTTGGGAACGCCCCTGATGAATATAAATAATTAGTTCAATTTTCCCAACAACTAGCTTATTCATCAGACTGTTTCCAGGGCGCCCCTTTCCTTATTTTTTTCAGCTCTTTTCCTTTTGTTTTCTGTTTGAGACGCTCCTTATTATTCCCCTTAACTCCAAATCCCCTTGCTATTCTTTGCGTCCTTTTCCTTAAACTATTTCATTTCAACCACAACCCCTTTTTTGTTTTGACGCCTTTTTATTTTCCGTTGGCTCTGCATTCCTTTGCTATTTTATTTAGCGCACCTTTAATTCCTTAACCTTTTCTCTCACCTTTGTGTTCCTTTTTTGGCGCCCCTTCTTTTTTATCCGTTTTTTCTTTTTCAATGTTTTTCCTCTTTTTATTCCCATTTTTGCTGCACTTTTTGTTTTGTGCTTAAGTTCATCTTAGTTCCTTGTTCTTCCATTTATTTCACCACCCCTTGTTTCGTTTCTCGCTATTTTTTGGGCTTTTCTTATCCTTTTGGCGCCTTTACTATTTTTATAACGTTCTCTTTTCGCTTTTATGGCATATTTTTTTTCGCCCTAATTTATCTCTTCTTAGCTTTCCCTTAGAGATTATTCCTTTTCACCTTTAAGCTTTTCTATCTCTTTCATTCTTTCACCTTAAATTGTCCCTTCCCCTTTTTCATTTTACTTTTTCTTTTCCTCTCCTCCCATTCTCTCTAATTTTTTCTTTCGTTTCCTCCTCTTTTCCTTCCTTCTTCCCTCTTTCCCTTTCTCTTTTCTTCTCCTTTTCCTCCTCTCTTTTTGGCGCCCCCTTTGGGGCACCGTGGGGGGGGGGAAAAGCGCCCGCCACCTTTGCCCCCCCAGGATCCCACTTAAATTTATTTTTTTGCCCACACCCAATCATCACAATTCAAGTATAGTTTGCTAAGCCAGTTATCAAAGGCAACCGTGTAATAAAAATGTGCTATTTGGCGTTAAAAAAAATTATGTTTTGCCATTTTTTGCGGGTCGTTTTAAGTTTTGCTGCACTTCTTCATTCAACAAGTTTCAATTTGCCTTCATCCCTCTACTTTCCTTTAATCAAACAAACCATGTCAGACATTTTCAAGGGGGTGGGGGTAAAGGCGGGGAACAATATTTACGGGTTACGGCGCCTCACTAAAACACATTATGCAAAGGTGAACACGGGTGACTGTTAATACTATCAATTTGAATTATAGTATTATTTTTTCTAGCCTGAGGAGCAGCCTTTAGACTTCAACTTTTTTTCCAGGTCGGGATGTTGGTTCGCCGCCGATTTCCTTTTCCGAACTTGGGAGCTTGTGAACTGATTTGTCTCCAAGTTGGGCTTGGAACTGCAATTTTGACAATTTTGCAGGCTTGAGAGCTGAAATTGGCTAAATTCAGCTTCTGAGGCAAAATTTCCTGGGAAAAGGGGACCTTAAGAACTGATTATGGGGTCTTGGGACTGCTGGAGAGACGCGACATGAGCGGGGGTTAGTGCCGCACATAGGTTACCCTTACCTCTTAGAATAACGGGGCAACCTAGAACCATTTTTTTTTGTCCTGATCCTGTCTTTTTCAGTATTTTGTCACCATAAGCATTGCTAGGTTCTAGCTAAAAAGTTCTAATGAGACCTTCCAAATTTAATAGGCCTAGGAAGTTCTTCTTTGTATGTGGTTTTCACATATATTTTGAAAGGTTAAGTGACATGAAGTCTGTGAAAACCTGTTGCGCATCCAAAATACTTCATGGCCCCAATTTTTTTCTTTCCTTTATCCAAGAACCTACGGCCGTCCTCAGAAAGGTGTCTTTATACCATCCATTTAGGGTTCCTAGAGTTTAAGGTTCTACAAAGACCATTTTCTGCTACAGAACCTTTTTGGGTTCATAAAGAACCCCGTGAGATTTAAAAGGTTAGGCCAAGAAAATGGTTCTTTGTAGAACCTAAACTTTAGGAACCCTAAAACAAAGTACCCTTCAGAGGATCTTGGAGAACAGAAAGAAATTATTTTTATTTGGCCACAAAATATTTTTATAACCAAAGTGTCATCACTACCTTCCACATTGCTTCCTTTTTCAAAATATATGTTGAACAAAACATTCTCCATTTAAATTTTCAAATTAAATTTTCACCTCTTTCCAATGGCAGTGCCCCCAGTACTGAGTGGAAGAGGGGGTAGGCGCTTTTTCCTTTTTTTGTTTCTTTTATCTCACTGCAAAAACTGTGTTTAGAGATTAAACATTTTTCTAAAATACATTTCTTCCTTCACTTGTAAACATGTCGAAATGCTTAACGTGTTTTTTTGGTGTTAATGGCTAGTGTTTAGGGCAATTAATAAACATTGATGTTTAGGCAATATTTGACATGCCTGCATGTTTAGCTTTTAACATGTGTTTACAAATTGAAGGCACGAAATTAGTTCAATTGCAAACACACACCTTTTAGAGTCTTTTCTTTCTTTCCCATTTTTTTTTCCTCTCTCATCTTCGCTATTTAAATCTTAAAATAGGGTCGACGGATACGGGGAAGCGGTGGGGGATCCATTATGATCGGAATGAATGAGGGATTCCATGGGGGGGGGATTTTTTGGTAGTTTGAATACTTCAGGATTTAAAAACAATTGAACTGTCATATACCTACCCCGGGCGACCTTTAAACTAGACCAAATACCCGTAAGATTTCACGTCTGAGACCTTAACTAATAGCTACTACTACTTACTTTACAAAATCTCACTACATAAACAATACAATAACAATACAATAAACTGAATATTTTATTACAACAGAACCAATCAGGTGGGCGTTTTACAAATACATATCAGATAAAATATCACAAATATAAATTTTTAAAAATCAAATATACAAAAACACAATCAACAAAAAATAAACACCCAATAACAATGATCAGTTTAATACTTATCCACCTAAACATAAATAACTGTTATTGATAACAAAAACAATCATGTGGGCTTTTACAAATAAAAAATAGAATAAATAAATAATAAACAAATAATGGTCAGTTTAATTATGCTTTACTTATTATTCAGGCAATATCGCGCCCTATCAAATTCTGAACACACCTTCCAGGTTGGCATGTGCCCCCCCTCCCGTATTTATCGAGGGAAAGCCGGAAGGGGGAGAAGAAAAGTTTAGCCTCCCCACCCTTTCCGCGTTCTTCCCCCAATTCCCTTTCCAGTTTTCGGACAGTTCTTGCAGTCGGGCTGCTGCGGTAGGAAACAGACAAGTGGACCCTGTAGCAAAAAAATACCTAGTTAGATGAACACATAAAGGTAAATTTAGATTTTTTGTGAATTGTCGCAAATGCACGACCATCCCGAAAGTGATCACCGCCGTATTACGTTACGCTACCCACCTCATAAGTAACATGTTTTTTTATTAAAAATGGGCCGGACCTCGGCCACGCTTATCCTCGCCGTTTCGAAAGACAACAACGCATAGACGGCTACAATGTAGCCATTTAAATGGGCATTAGTATTCCCGGACTTTAATTTTGATGGATTAAAATGTAGTGTTGAATTTAAGAATGAAACCACATGGCTCAAATCACACATCTGTCCGAAAACTGGCAATGGTCCCGATAATTGGTAGGACTACCCTACAATACTCAAACACTCTGTGACACAGACAGCAGAGACGAATTCGGGAAAGGAATTAAAACGCAACTTATGCCCTTCAAGTGAAGACCGGCAGCTTCAACGTGAAGTGATTCGTACGTTCTTGTAATTTTGATCACGATTGAAGCTGGCTATCTTCGACATAGAGTTTTTTGTCGCTCATATTTGACCAGGATCGTCCACGGAATTCTCACTGTCTGTGACCGTCATATGCTTTTTTTTTTGCCGTTACACTCACGGCGGCGCGTCGCGCGTCACATTAATTTTGCCCATTGGAATTACAACACCTTTATTCCTGTTTATGGCAACGTTATTCATGCAATACGGAATAAAGCGTGTACTCTCAATGGCAAAAATAATGTGCGCGCCGCTCCGCGCCGTGAGTAAACGGCACACGCCTCGTCGTATTGGAAGTCACCTAAAACAACCGGGTTGATTTGCGCAGAATATCTTGTGCCCCCGTCAAACATGTTCAAGTAAAATAATTTGTGGCTATTTTTCACAATATTACAAATAGCATTTTTAAAATGATCTTAAAGAATGAAAATGTCATTCACTACTGGTTGTAATCGGTTTTACTTTTATTTTGACAGACACAAACCGGCGAATTTTACCACGCGATATTGTGTACTTTCGTACATTTGATACACTTTAAAAGACAATCTTCATGTCCTAGAATGCGCGGTTGTGGGTGTTCCCAACGGCATTCGAAAGTCTGAGAAATGTGGCGCTGGGAGGTGGACATTCTCAGTTTTGAGGGCATCGGACCCACGGATGGGACGGGAAGATTTTCTCTTCATGTTGAATTGTTCCGACGGGTAGTTTGTCAATGCGGGTAAATGGTAAAATTGGAAAAAAAAACTTTTTTGAAAAAAAAAAAAGATTGTTACAGTCGCAAAGAAAATGACGGTCGGTCGGAAGTGAAAGCAAACAATGTTTTTGGGGGGGGCCTAAGTGCAACAAAATTCCTTTTTTGCTATTATTTTTATTTTTTAAACAGAGGAATTCTCAGCCCAAACACAAGAACACAAAGAGACATGATTTTTTGCTATGACCTGTAGGTGTGTCCACATCAGTCAAATTGCATCCTCCGGAATGAACCTGGAGCAGGTTGACCTCGGGCGGCAACAAAGTGTATGGAGAGAGTGCACGCCACTAGGAAATATTCGAGCCTGGACCATGATGTCCAATCGCTAATAGCCTCATCTTCAGCTCACGATCCCCGATTTTTAATACCAGGAAGTTTTCAAAACGTTGGTGTCAGAAGAAAGCTACTAGCTTTTTTCTCAAAACACTGTGAAATCTTAGAGCTAAAACATGTTTGAGTGAAGGAGTGCCCCTTTTGGGAGAGACCAATATTAAAGGAGTAGAGTATATTGCATTAACATAATGCAAATTAGATTGGGTTGCCAGGTCATTTGCATTATCGTAATGCAAATAAGATCGTTTGGCAGCTTATTCGCGCAACAATAATCCAATTGGATCTATTTGCTATCTTATTTGCATTAATCGTAAAGCACATCAAATTTCCATAATGTCGCATTATTGTAATAACCCTAACCCTAACATTACTTAAATAATGCAGATTAAATATAATGAGATAAGAACATTCTATTTGTGCGGAATGATTACTAACCCTAAAACATCACGGGAGGCAACGTCATAAGTGTCTCCTGATGTCCCAGGTGCAATTACCTGCAATCAGTACCTTGCATTGAATTTCCAAGCCTTTGAGCCATTTTCCCTGCAGCGGAAAAACAGCGGAAAAGCTTTTTGTTTTAAACTGTCTTCTGCGGGGAAAGCGGCTCAAAGCCAATTGAAAGCAATGACCGGAATGGACGCTCTACTTCCGGGTTTGCAATTTGACCTTGACACATTTGCTAAATTCAGAAGGTCCAAAGTACAGTCCACGTCGGGGGAAAACCCTGTGGGACTTAGGGAAGGTGGTGCACGGTAGGATATAAAATGGCGACCGGAACTGCATGTTATTGTGCGTGGACGTCTTAAATGCAATAGAAAGCAATTGGTTTGGCGATCTCCTCAGGGGAAAGTGGCCAAACTGCAATCGACGGCAATGAGTGTTCTAATGGGTGTTTCCATAAGGTAACACCCTTTCCTGACATACTTTTTGACACCTATGAATCGGAAACCTTAACGGACCTTAACGGAATAAACCACATGGTTTATGTGGTTTATTCCGTTAAGGTTTCCGAATTCATAGGGTGTCAGAAAGTGTCAGAAAAGGGTGTCACGTATGGAAACACCCTGTTCTGAGGGGAGAAAGCGGCCAAAGTGTAATGGAAGTTCGAATATGGATGAGCCGTTTAACACAACCGTAAATAGTGGATGAGCTGCCTCTAATTGGCATTAAGATAATGCAAATATCCACTTCATTTAAAAGGGCCATGGCCCGATCGCTAATTTTTAGCCTCGCTCTCAGAACCCAGATTTTACCAGACCAGTCAAAAATTTGGTATCTGAGAAAGCTACACTATTTTTTCTGAAATCTTAGGGCTAAAGGATGTTTGATTTAGAAGATATGAGCAAAATATACTCCATTTTGGTCGACCAAAATTAATTTTACACAGTAATCTATGGGCTTAAAATATCAGGTTTTTAGCTCTCACATCAAAACGTAACTGAAATATCAGTGCCATACTTTACAGATGTTTTGTTTTGTGTGAAGGCCAATTTATATTGATGAAAACTTTATATACTTAAATCAGGTCCCCCCCCCCCATTTAGTTAAATTTACACAGTACCATCAGAGAAGATGAGAAAGAAGGAGATGGCTCAATTTTGAAATCCGATTACCCAGGATTACTCTCATTCACCGGCTCATTGTTTGGGAAAAACTTCGAGGGCCGCTCAATTGGACCTTTGAAGTAATCTGTTCATCCGACTCAAGCTTGGCCATTTGGGAAAGTTTCAAAACAGGAAGTAATTGACACACTGCTACTAAAACAGTTTATTAATTTTACAGCTAAATGTTCTCTGCTGGTAAGGAATTCACCATTTGTTCTGACCAATAATTATTTAATTTATTCGTTGGCGAAATAATTGAGGATAACAGTGAATTTTTAACGAAAGAAAACAGCAAAATCAACACTTTTTCGGTTTAATAGCTAACCTTGATTTAATGTTTTGAGGTCAATAAAGGATGTTGTTATTTTAGCCTGATTTGAACATATCTGGTTAGTTCCTGTGAAATATGATATGATGAACGATTAGATAAATGCCTTTTGAATTCACTTCAACCACACCTGTTTGTGTCAGAAAGTGTCCAAAGTGTCAAAATGCTTTGAAAGTTTGGGGTCAAAGTTGTCTGTAAGTGATACAGAAGAGTATGTTTCGCTGTACTGGTCATGACCATGTAGTGTATAGTCTCTGTGCAAATACTAGTTGACAACTGAGTAATTGGAATATTTCTGGGATTTAATGACAGGTGTCTGTAATGTTCTCCAGCTAGTAGTGCAGTTCTTTGATCCAATCAATCGGACTTTGGGCAATTAAGATGAATAGGCGGATGAACAGTTTATCTTTTGAAGTAGCAGTCGAACCATCTCCTTCTTTCTCATCTTCTCTGGTACAAGAAAAGAATTATTGGGCTTACAAAATCATGTTTTTAGCTCTCGTAGCAAAAGAATGGCCTTCATGCGCCCGCAAAACCCCATCTGTACAGTTTTGATGTAAGGGCTAAAACATGATTTTGTAATCCCTATAGAGTACGGTACAATGTAAAATTCATATTTTGGGACGAATCTACCACCACACCTTCAACATGCCAATGATGCAGTTTATTCTGTTGAGTCTGCCAAATTCATAGGGTGTCCCGATTGGTCTGGTGGTGGCACAATATAAAATTCTTTCTATAAAGGTGCATTTTGTGATTCAAGCACCTTCTGTCTTATACAGCTGTCATTTGTAATGACCCACCTATCACCCCCGGGGAAAGTGCGTCATTGTTGGGTAAATGTGCGTCACTTTCCATCAAAATATTGACACAGGGTACAGTCATTTACTCATAATGTGCGTCATGCCATATCCCGTGGGGTCCGTCATTGTCAGTCACTTTACCTTGGTGCGTCAATCTCTGTAACAGATCTTCTATATACGTCCCAAATGCGATTTTGCTTCTGAATTTGACAACTATCGTGATTGCACTGACTCCTTTTTGTGTTGGATTACATTTTCAATAACGTCGTACGTACCATTTTCCCCGGGTCAATTTGCCGTCAGGTCTTTCCATGCAGTTAAGATTTGGCTGTCATTGGCCAGGCCAAGTAGATATGGGCAGACATAAAATACCGCATAAAACGATATCGTTATCGTCAGGCAAACAAAGTCGCACTATGATTGATTTTGATTTGATTTTCTAATATTTGTAAGCCTGTTTTTAAACTAAAACTTCGACCCTGTGTTGATTAAGTTTTGTGTGATCATGTTGATACCACACAAAATCATGAGGCCCTCTGCAGCATAGATAGAACACGAGTTTCTCTGTTGCATGATTAAGTTAAAGACAATATCAGTGATTGAAAAATATTGAAATTGCAGGAAAAGCTTCAAAGTTAAAGGATAAGTCTGTAGAATTTATCATAAGTTACCTTTTCCAACTGAAGAATTGACAGAAAAGGGAGAAAAAGGCAGCAGTGTTCCAGATACGATTCTCCATTCAATTATGTGTTGTAGTAAGTGTCAGAACGGGCAGTAATGACTTAAATTTCCAATTCTGTCCTATTAGGTTGCTTCTGGTCTTATCATTTGCAGGGTATGTTAGGATACAGTACTTGTTACATCATGCCAAAAATATGATTTTTGATGATTTTTGAGATTTCTGATTTTTTAGCAAATCACTGATAGTGTCTTTAATTTGGTTCTACCAATACCATTTAAAAATTAAGGCGTCTTCGTAAACTAGAAATCATTTTTTGGGTTTTAATTTCGATTCCTGTGCCGGTGGGTGTATAATAATCGCAGTATTTTCCGAAACAAATCACAAGGGTGTAATTTTATTTTTCTAATCGACAGTGGATGTTTACAGGCGTCTGGTAACGGATTTCGTACTTCTAATAAAGGATTAATTACGGCAGGATTACTCATGCAGGGAATCCCTGTCGTTACCATCATTATACGGACTAGGGGAGATCGCATTCAAATACTTCTACCCGTATTCCTGCTTCATCACAAAACAATCGTTAAATTAGTCATACCGGATGACGACCAAAAAGCCTGGAACGCCTCTGAGCGTGTTGCCCTTGTTAATATTTCTTCCTTACCAGAAGTTGTCAGAGCTCGGCGAACT
The DNA here is from genome assembly GCA_023653785.1 of Ophioderma brevispina. Taxonomy (NCBI): domain Eukaryota; kingdom Metazoa; phylum Echinodermata; class Ophiuroidea; order Amphilepidida; family Ophiodermatidae; genus Ophioderma; species Ophioderma brevispina. The sequence continues at coordinate 29,525 of JAMKCH010024741.1, read as the reverse complement.
TTACAAATTGCATCCCCTCCCGAGGCGGGTGTAAAGCTATACAACTCCAGGGTCTAGCTCTTATCCCACTCTGCTCCTATCCCAAGTCTCACGCACAATTCAGGCCTGAACACAAGGAATAGGCGTACACGATTTTGATTTCGGAGAGGGGAGGAGCGGTTTGTTTCAAATAAGTAATACGTTTCAAGTATATAATTGTTTGAAAATAATATTTTTAAAATGTTAAGACCCCCAAAAAAATGATGTACGGTTGTAATTGTTTCAAGGATTTAAAACAAAATAAAAACAGGCTATGTAACATTAAAAAACAGGCTATTTAACATTAAAACAAAAAATCATAAAGGGAAGTTATCAGTGTAACAGAATTTCATGGGCTCCCTTGCTAACTCTTTCTCCAGCATCTCGGCTGTACGCAAGGCAGAGATCCAAAGGCCGACGAGCAGAAACTTGCACCTGTACGCACTCTTAACAGGAAAGTAAACAATGTTATTTGCGACAACAGGGGAATCCCGGAACGGATTCTATGGAGCTGAATGGGTTGATGGCGATCACCATGGCCCAAAAAGTATGGGGCCAAGGTCAGCGCAAAAAACTTTTAAGAGATTTTGGCAGACGAGACGTAGACGCAACGTAAGACAGACGTGTATTACGAGATGACGAGGGAGGTGAAGGAAGCGATGAAGATGTAGAGGAGGTGCTTCAACAGGAGGGATAGTAGACAGGAAGGAAACACTTAGGAACAGAGGACGATAAACATTGCAGACAATGATGCGGACTCGAGGACAGTAATGACACGATATGGACAGTTAGAAACAAATTACCATGGCGTTTGTGAAAATGGTGAGGAAGTTGGTGTATGGAGTTGGACCACTTTGATTTTTGCAGTATGTTTTTTTATCCGGGGTTTTTTAGAGCCAACCTGGACAATTATGGATTTTTCTCTTGTTGTTATGTTCATCCAGGTTGCTTAAGCACAGTGAGTGAAAGGACAAGGACAAGATTGAGAATGTAGGACGACTATGGTGACGACGCAACGATTGAACTAATCATCGTTTTGACAACTTGCGTTTTATAGAGGACGACGTATCAGTGAATTGAAAAATATTTGGATGAAATTTGCAGGAAAAGCTTCAAAGTGAAGGATAAGTCTGTTAGAATTCTCATAAGGTACCATTTTCCAACTGAAGAATGACAGAAAAGGGAGAAAGAAAACGGCAGTGTTTCCAGATACGATTCTCCATTCAATTAGTGTTGTAAGTAAGTGTCCGAACGGACAGTTAAGGATAAAAATTTCCAATTCGTCCTTATTAGGGTGCTTTTGGTCTATCATTTGCAGGGATGGTTAGGAGTAAAGGTTACTGTTACTAAATGCCAAAAAAATATGATTTTGATGAGATTAAAAAAAAATTTCTGATTTAGCAAATCACGGATAGTGTCTTGAATTTGGTTCTACCAATACCATTTAAAAATTAAGGACATATCTTGCGTACTAGAATAATCATTTTTTGTTTTAATTTCTTTATTCCTGTGGCCGGTGGGTGTATAATATCGCAGTATATTTACGAAACAAAATCACCAGGTTAATTTTATTTTTCTAATCGAGTGGATGTTTACAATGAGTCTGGGAACGGATTCGTACTTCTAAACAGGATTATTAATTACGTCAGGTACGTCATGCAGGGAACCCCTGTCGTTACCATCATTATACGGGAATTAGGGGAGATCGCATGCAAATATTCTACCCGTATTTCCTTTCATCACAACAATCGTAAATAGTCATAACGATGACGACAAACGCCTGGAAAAAATGCCTCTGCGGTGTTGCCCTTGTTAATATTTTCCTTACCAGAAGTGTCAGAGCCGGCGAACTTTACAAAGTGCATCCCCTCCGAGAGGCTGCGTTGGTAAGCTATACAACTCCCAGGGTCTAGCTCTTATCCCACTCTGCTCCTATCCCAAGTCTCACGCCACAATCAGGCCTAACCTCAAGGGAAGGCCTACACGATTTTATTTCGGGAGAGAGGGAGGAAGCGGTTCAAGTTAATACGTTTCAAGTATATAATTTGTTTTGACAAAATAATATTGTTTAAATATTTTTAGTTTTTTTGAAAAAAAATGATATGTCGAGTGTAATTGTCAGGGATTTAAAAACAAACTAAAAAAGGCTATTTAACATTAAAAACAGGATTTAACATTAAAAACAAAAATCATAAAGGGAACGTTGATTAGGTAACAGAATTCCATGGTGTCCCTTGCTACCTCTTTCTCCAGCATCTCGGCTGTATGCAAAAGCAGAAGATTCAAAGGCCAGACGAGCATACTTTGCCCTGATACGCACTTATTACAGGGAAAGTAACAAGTTCTTGCTGACAACAGGGGAATCCCGGAATTTCTATGGAGCTGAATGGTTGATGGCCGATCACATGGCCTAAAAAGTCTGGGGCCAAGGCGCGCAAAAACTTTCAGAGTTGTGGGCAGACGAGAGTAGACGCACGTAAGACAGACGTGTATTACGAGAGATTGCGAGGGAGGTGAAGGAGCGATGAAGATGTGAGAGGAGAGCTTCAACGAGATGGTAGTAGACAGAAGAAAAACACTAGGACAGTAGGACGATAAAAACATTGCAGACAATTGATGCGGACTCGAGGGACAGTAATGATCGACGATACTGGACAGTAGAGAAAAACAAAGTTAGCCATGGCGTTTGTGGAATTTGCTGAAAATTGTGAAGGAAGTTGGTTTTGTCTGGTTGGACCCACTTTGAGTTGCAGTATGTTATTTAATGCCGTGTGTATGAGCCAACCTGGCCGGGTCATTATGTTTTTCTCTTGTTGTTATGTTCATCCATTCTTAAGCCACACAGTGAGTGAAAGGGACAAGCGACCCAGAGTGTGAGAATGTAGGACACTATGGTGACGACGCAAAGATTTGAACTAATTCATCGTTTGACCAACTTTCAGTATAGGGTCGACGTATCTATTGGACTCAGAATTGTAGATTAAAAGATGAGCGACGAGAAAGAAACTATTTCGGCTTTTCGCGACTCAACATTTGCGTAGAGAGGAAGCACTTTAGTGACAGAGGACAAGACAGGACATGACGCAATGGAGACCTCTTTTTAGTGTGTGTGAAAATTATGCTGGCAGCAAAAAGGTGTATTATGTTAATTGCTGGGAGTAATTGTAAACATGCTGTAACTTGTAATTTAGGAAGTGATGATGTTTGCTATCAGCCTGGGGGTATTGATTTTGATGAGATTGGTAAAACTGAGGGGGTAAACAGAGATAGGTTCAAATGGGGTGGTGATGCTTTTGGCAGTTTAGGTAAGGATGTTCAGGATTGTATAGGAATTTTGATTTCACATTTATGCTGACATCAAATTGGGGGGGGGGGGGGGGGTAAGAGAAAATTAGGTTGTCTTGCTAAATGGTAAATGGTTTTTGAGGGGATTGCAATCACAGTGAGGTGAATGATAGCCAGCAAATCTATATGATTGACTTGTGTAGTTTTCTGGTGGTACTATGGGAGTAAGAATTACATTAATGTGTTCCATGATCTTGCAGCAGAAGTATGGTGATATTACAGTTAGTGTGTCTAAGTTGAAGGTCGAGTTGTGTTGAAGTCACATTAGAAAATCTCAGTTGTTTGCCATCTGATTTTGAGGGGGGTCAGATTTAGTGACGGGTCAGACTTAATTTAGGAAGGGTGGGAGTCTAGTAGGAGCTGGGTTTAATTTGTGACAGAGTTTGGAGTTCAGCAACATGCATTGGGGGGGCTGGGAATATTTCAACAACTTCAGCAAATTTCATGTTTTTGTGAAGTTAGATAGAGCTATGTAAACAATTCAGATGGCAGGTAACACTGAGGGAGATTAGGCATGTGTGTAATTTTTGTTAAAAACATGGTGTGATGTTTTGCTAGGTCTAGGGGGACCTGCATTTAGAAGGGATAAATTGGGAAGTTGTTTTTGATGAGAAAAATCTTTGAGTTTTAATTGATTAGATTTAATTTAAAATCAGGTGACTGATCAGGCTATTAATACAGGATTTCTTGTGCAAAAAGAGGGGTTGCAAAAAGCACAAAAATACAAAGTGGGCACCATTTAGAATGTGGGTCTGAGGTGCTTAAATTTGCTCATAAAGAGAACAAGTTTGAGCTGAAAGAGTGATTAAAATGTGCATTAAAAAATTGCACCAATCTGTACTTGTAGTGGTAGTAGTAAGATCTAGCTAATAACACATGTATGTTGATTGGGGGACACCTGTAAGACTGTACATTGTACAGCACTTGTTGGTGGCATATTGTAGTTATGGTTGGCATATTTTTAAAATGCTGTGAAGTTGAAAGTGATGTTGGCATTTGTGTTGTACTATGTGCTGTGGTAAGAAGGGTAGTTTGCCCGAGGTTGGGAGGGGATTATAGTCGAGTTCTAAGAGATGGAGTCAATGCTGAGTTATGTGCAATGGGGTGAGTTTTAAAGGGAATATTATAGGGTAGTCGGATTAATATTGGTGGGGTAGATTATGTTATGGGGATTTAATATCGAGTGTGGAGTTAAGTTGAGGGGGGAATACATGATACTTTAGGGCCGAGAGAAGGTGTTTCCGATACAGAGATTGTCGTCTGACCGTTCCTTCGGCCTGAGTTGGCTTGCAACTGTCAGCATGCTTGTAGGGAATAGTTGGTGCTGTCAGTTGTGGGAAGGGTTAGTGTATGGGTGGAGCAGCGTTTAGATTAGGCTAGTTATGGTGAGGGACCAAGTTATAGGCTAGAGCAGGGGTAGTTGAAGTGTGAGTTTGTCTTTTGGTGAAAGATGAGTGCGAGTTGTGAGTTGATGGAATATTTTGAGATGGAATTGTGAGTTTAAAGTGAGTCAAAATTGCAAGTGTTGGCATCTGAGACAACTTAGTGGTTACGGTATACTCAGTGTTGTAAAAAGAGTGATGATTTTGATTCCAGTTGATTTTGTATTTGTTGTAAGTGCCTTGACCGTGTGCAGCTGTGTGTGAACTGTTGGCGCGTAAAGAGATCGTGTAGTGCTTCAGGTAGCAGTTGGATAATGATATTTGTAGTTATATCAACTTTGAGTAGGAAATTAGAATCGTTTTGGTATTAAAAAGAGTAAAGGGGGATCTCGGAGTAGGACTTGGTGTAAGTATTGATGGTAATTATAGAAAATTATGAGCTTCGCAGCAGAGCTGGTGATGGGTGAGACCCAAAGACCCAGGGTGCGTAATCGTGAGGAATTGCAAATAATAGTCGGGTGTGGTCAGAAGTTAGGAAGTTGAGCAAACAAGCTGTGCTAATTGTTGGGTTGATGAACTTTTAATGCGAATAACACAGCGTGTAGGGCATGGGTACAGTGAGTGGATTGATTACATATTCATTCTTTGCAACCACGTAATTTGATGTGTACATGGGAATTTATGTTGGGTTATGATCAGCCAACTGTGTTAAAAAATAATGATTATGATATTCAGAGTTTTAACTTTGCATTTGAAATGTCAATGTAGCATGTTTTTGAAAGTCAAAGAGGCTAGAAAAGGAAGGTGGCCATTGGTTGTAAAATGTTGGTGTTGTGTGGTGTATAAAATTTAATAGTGCACTGATTGCCTTTTCATAGTGGGAGTCTAGCCACAGTGGTGTCGATGCTCCCCCCCGTGTGCTGATTGATCTGTTGCCTGCTAAACCGTTCCTCAAATAACATCTTTAGCATTGCAGCATTGACTTGGCACTACTAACGGTTGTGTGCAATTATGGATCCTATGAGGGCAATAAGTAGATTGTTTTGGTGGGGTTTGGTATTGAAATTTAGAAGTATGTTGTTGCTCGAACACCCACATAACAGCAATTTCTCAACGGGTTCTGAAAAGTAAATAAATAAACTATCACTCACAAAATGTGGGGGTATCATTTTGTTGTTTAGGGATAACTTGAGTAAATTGAGGAGCACAAAACAATAATTTTGTCTAAGGCTCTTGTTTCCTGACAATTGTGTAAAAATCAAATCCAAGTGGGCTTGTGATGTCCTGAAATTTAATTTCATTGGTATAGAGTGAAATGTAGGATAATGCCGAAAACTTGCAAGAACGTCACACATGTTGTAATTGTCATCTTGTTACTTGTAATATTTGGGCTTTCCATGATGAAAAATGGTAGTTGAAAGTGTTAAGTGTTCAACAAGTATGGTTGCCAAATGCTTTTATTAGTGTATGCTTGTACAAACCAGAGATGCAAAAGACATGGATAGTGTGCCATTGAGTCAAAATGCAAGGACAGTGTGTATACCTTATCATGACGTGTTTTGAAAGAGGTAGCCTAAGGTATAAATCATTTTTTTAAATCAAGTAGATGTGCATTGTGGTGATTGAATTTCAGGTCGCAACAGTGATTTCTTAATTGCCAACTTACCCGCGCATACTCCCGACCCGAACGCGCGAGCGCGTTAAAAAAGCGCCCTCGTTCGCGATTTTATATGTTTAAAAAAGGCCTCCCGCTCACCAAAGGTGTCAGAAGTGAGGATTGCAGTTTTTTGAGGTTTTAGTCAACCATGATGCCAAACATCGTCATTCCCTGTATGTGTAGAGTAAGTTTGTAGTAAATTGAAGTGCAGGTAAGGAAAAAACCATGCAAAGTCTATTTTGTATGTAAATTTCTGTCGTTGGGTCGGTTTTGTCGCTGTTTATTTTGCCCGGGGAGGTCAAATGCGGGGAGGGAGCTGTGTAACAGAATTTCCATGGTGCTCCCCGTGTCCTCTTTTCTCCAGCATTTCGGCTGTACGCAAAGGCAGAGATCAAAGGCCTGTGCAAACGAGCATAAACTTTGTTTGCACTGATAAGCACTATACAGAAGTAACAAAGTACAAGTTCTTGCGATAACAGGGGAATCCGGAATTTATGGAGATGCATTGGTTGATTGCGCTCACATGGCCCAAAAGGCTGGGGCCAAGGCGCGCAAAAACTTTCAGATTTTTGGCAGACGAGACATAGACGCAACGTAAGACAGACGTGTATACGAGATGACGAGGGAGGTGAAGAAGCGATGAGATTGAGAGGAGCTTCAACGAGAGGGGATGTAGACAGAAGACACAAACATACTAGACAGTAGGACGATTCTGAAAACATGCAGAAAATGATGCGGCCACACTCGAGGACAGTAATGATCGATGATATGGACAGTAAAGTTAGGAAACAAAGTTAGCCATGGCGTTGTGAAAATTGTGAGGAAGTTGGTGTTGGAGTTGGACCACTTTGAGTTTGCAGTATGTTTTATTTCATCCGTGTGTAGAGCCAACCTGGACAATTATGTTTTTCTCTGTTGTTATGTTATCCATGTCTTAACCAAACAGTGAGTGAAAGGAACAAGGAAGATTGAGAATGTAGGAGACTATTGTGCCGACGCAACGATTGAACTAATCATCGTTTTGACAACTTTCGTATAGAGGACGACGTCTCATTTGGACTAAGAATTGTAGATTAAATAGGAGCGTACGAGAAGAACTCTTTCCGGATCTGTTCGCGACTCAACATTTGCGTAGAGAGGAAGCACTTAGCGGCAGAGGAAAAGACCAGGACAAGACGCAATGAGACCCTCTTTTTTTGGCCCTTCTGCTGCGAAAATTATGCTGGCCAGCAAAAAAATGGTATTATGTAATTGTGTGGTACTTGTAAACATGCTTTAACTTGTAATTTAGGAAGTTGATGATGTTTGCTATCAGCCTGGGGGGATATTGATTTTTGATTGACTTGGTAAAATTTGGGAGGGGGAAACAGAGAGAGGTTCCAAATTGGTGTTGGTGATTGCTTTTGGCAGTTTAGCTAAGTTGTGTTTAAGGTGTATAGGAATTTGCATTTACATTTGTGCTGACATCAAATGGGGGGGTGGAGAAAATTAGGTTGTCTTGCAAATTGTAAGTGTTTTGAGGGGATTGCAATCACAGTGAGGTTTGAATGTTAGCCAGCAACATCTATTATGTATTGAATTGGTGGTTTTATGTTTTACGATTGGAGTAGAAAATTAAGTGTGCGTTTACATGATCAGGCTAGCAGCAGAAGTATGGTGTATACCAGTTGTTTCATAAATTGAGGTGGTACGAGTTGTGTGAAAGTCACATTAGAAAATCTCAGTTGTTTTGCCATATGATTTTGAGGGGGTCAGATTTAGTGACGGGTCAGACTTAATTTAGGAGGGGTGTGAGTCTAGTTAAGAGATGGGTTCAATTTGTGAAGAGTTTGAGTTCAGGACCTGCCAGTTTGGGGGGGAGGGAAATATTAACCAATTCCGCCAAATATGTTTTGTGAAGTTAGAGCTATGTAAACACTTCAGATGGCAGGTAACACCTGAGGCGAGTAGGCATTGTGTGAATTTTGGAACAGTTGGTTGTGATGTGTATGTCTAGGGTACAATGCTTAGAAGGGATAAATTGGGAAGTTGTTTTTGATGAGAAAATATCTTTAGTTTAGAATGATTAGATTTAATAACTCTAAAATATCAGGTGCAATGAAGCAGGCTATTAATACAGGATTTTTCTTGTGCAAAAAGAGTGAGTTGCCCCAAAAAGCACAAAAAATAAAGTGTGCGCACAATTTATAATGTGGTCTGATGTTGCTTAAAGATTATATCATAAGAGAAAAAATTTGATGCTGAAAAGATGATGTGTGTGATTAAATGTGCATTAATAATTGCACAATCTGTAATTGTAGTAGTGGTAGTAGTACTAATCTAGTTAATTAACACCGTAATATGTTGATTGGCACCGTAAGACACAGTTTACATTGTAACATGCACTTTTGTAGGTGGCATATTGTAGTAGGTTTGGCCATATGTTTTTTTAAATGCTTGAAGTGACGTGATGTTGGCATTTGTGTTGTACTATGTTGAGCTGTGGTAAGAGGAGAAGGTGTAGTTCATAGAGGTTGGGAGGTTGATATAGGCGGTTCTAAGAGATGGGAGTAAATGCTGAGTTATGTGGCCAATTTTGGTTGAGTTAAAGGGTACTAGTTAGGGGGTAGTCGGATTAATATTGGTGGGGTAGTATTGGATTATGTTAGGGGATTAGAGCTCAGAGGTGTGGAGTTATAGTTGAGGGGGGAATACATGATAAATTTAGGGCAGAGAGTAAGGTGTTTCCTATTAAGAATTGTCGTCATGGACCGTTCCTCCGGCTGAGTGTTTGCAACTGGTCAGCCTGCTGTAGGAGATAGATTTGTGCTGCTCATTTGTGGTGAAGGGTAGGTGTTATGGTGGAGCAGAGTTTTGATTAGGCTGTTATGGTGAGGGACCCGCGTTATGGACTGAGCAGGGGTAGTTGAGTGTGAGTTGTCTTTTGGTGAAAGATGAGTCGAGTTGTGAGTTGATTGAATTTGAGATGAAGGTGAGTTTTAACGGGAGTCAAAATTGCAAAGTGTGGGCATCTGAGACAACTTCAGTGGTTACCGGTGATCCTCAGTGTTGATAAAGTGTAGATTTTGGATATTAAAAATTGGATTTTGATTTGTTGTAAGTGCATTGACCTTGTGCATGTGTTTTAGCGTGGCGCCAGTTAAAGAGAGTTGTAGCTTTGTAGTTGCTATTTCAAGTAAGCAGTTTTTTTGGATAAGGAGAGGTGTAGTTATATCAAAACTTTGAGTAGTAATGAGAATCGTGGTATTATAAAAAGAGTTAAAGGAGATCTCGGAGTAGACTTTGTGTAATTTTGATTTGGTAATATAAGAAATTATGAGCTTCGCCAAGAGGCTGGGGAGGGTGAGACCCAAAGACCCAGGGTGTGTAATCGGTTTAGGAATTGCACAAATAATAGTCGGTGTGGTCAGAGGTAGGAATTGGCAAAACGAGCTGTGCTAATTGGGGGTTAGATGCACTTTTAATTGCGAAAACACAAGGTGTTTGTGTAGGGTCATGTGTACAGTTGAGTGGATTGATTTACATTATCATTGCAACAAGTGAATTTGATTGTGTACATGTAATGATTTTGGTATTGATAAGCCACCTGTGTTCAAATATTGAGTATGATATTCAGAGTTTTAACTTTGCATTTTGAAAATGGAATGTAGAGCATGTTTGAAGGTCAAATAGGCCTAATATAAAGGATAGGTGGGCCATTTGGTGTTAAAATTGGGGTTGTTTGTGGTTTTGTATCAAAATTTATAGTTCAATGATTGCCTCATTTTCAAGTGGGAGTCTAGCACAGTCGGTGTCAGATGTGTGCTGATTAACTGTTGCCTGCTAAACCGTTCCTCCAAATAACCATCTCTTTAGCATGCAGATGAATTGGGCACTCCATTAAAGGTTGTGTGCATATGGAATCCTATGAGGGCAATATACGTAATTTTTGGTGGTGTTTGGTTATTTGAAATTGTAGCAAAGTCTGTTGTTGCCCGTCCAACCACATAAACATCACTTTCTCAAACAGGGTTCTGAAGTAAAAAATAACCTCATCAATCAAAATGTGGTATCAGTTCTGTGGTTTAGGGATACTTGAGTAAATTGATGGAGCTACAAAACAAATAATTTGTGTAAGGCTCTTGGTTCCTGACATTGTTGTAACCATTCAAATCCAAGTGTGCTTGTGATGTCATGAATGTTAATGTCCTTGTAATAGTGAAATGAGATTAATTGCGAAACTTGCAAGAACTTCACACTTGTATTATGGTAGGCCAAAGGGGCCACAACATGCAGCTAGCTACGCGAGCTAATTTCGTACGTGCAGCATTAACCAATCGAATTAGTTTTTTGCACTCACGTGATAGACTTTACAAACTTGCAAGTAGAGTCCGGAGGAACAACCTCGTGCAATAAAAATTATAAACTACATTATTATTAATACTAGTACAAAGTGCACGCGATAGGAGAGTATTATAATCCTTAATTGTTCCCTAGTGTGAATATATAGCTATAATTGGCCATGGTTAGATACGGACTTTCATACTCTGCAAAAAAATAACAATCATGGAAGGCTAACTCTCAATCTCCTCAATTTATATGGTCGGCCTTCTCGTGTTTCATGCTCCGCTTATATTACCGTCAGTCACAATTGAAGCTATTAGATACTTAGCGTACCGTCAGTCACAATTGGACTCCGTAGCTCAATAAAACAGCTTAACCTTGCACTCCATTAACCCTGTCAGTAGAAAGAACGCTATGATGCCGCAGCGGTCACTTACCACGGGGTCGGGAGCTGTCGGCCTTGGTTCTCTGGTATATAGTGATCGCTAAGGAGCGTGTATCCGTGTCGAGAAGTGAGCGTTGGGCGGCCAATGCTCGACATTATTGCAGGCTTAGTTTGATTAAAAAGCAATACTGGCCTGGTGCGCGTCAAGTCTAGTATTATGAATAGTATTAAATTATAGTCAGTAACTTCAACCATACTTGTAATTAATGTGGTATGTGTCTATAATGTAATCCTATGTTATTTTTCACTAAGATAGGGGGTTGAATTATGACATAACGCTGTGGGGCTGATAAACACATTCTCGGATGAAACTTTTTCATTACTTGTTAATAGTTTAACACTCATAATATATTTGGCATTATATGGCCTACAATATAGGCATAGAGCTTCGTATTAGTAACTACTAGTTATTTAGGTTGTATGTTTTGCACGAGGTTGTTCCTCCCGACCTTACGTGCAGGCTTTCAACTCTATCACGTGATCAGAAAACATCCGATGGATAAAATAGCTGCTCGTAACGAAAAAAAGAGCTGCGCGTTAGCTAGCTGAAAGTTGTGGCCCCATTTGGCCTAACCATAAGTGTAATTGTAATCTGTTTTACTTTTGTAATATTTGGGCTTCAATGATGAAAATGGTAGTGAAAATGTGTAAGTGTTCAACAAGTATGGGGCCAAATGCTGTATTAGTGTATGCTGAACAACACAGAGGATGCAACAAGACATGTATAGTGTGCCTTTGAGTCATAATGCAAGACAGTGTGTATACCTTTATCATGACGTGTTTTGAAAAGATGTAGCATTAAGGTAATAAATCATTTTTAAATTCAAGTATGATGTGCATGTGGTGATTGAATTCAGGTCGCACGGTTGATTTCTTAATTGCCAACTTACCTGCGCATACTTCCCGACCGCAGCGCGAGCGCGTTAAAACAGCGCCCTCGTTCGCGCATCTTTATAGGTTTAAAAATTACAAAATAACAAAACAACATAAAAAAAATTCCCCTTTTAAATGGAATGTAATTAAATTAGCATTAGGGGAAACCTTCAAGTTGAAAACATGTGCTCTAAGCTATGTTTTACCCACTTTCTTAAAAAAGGGACTCAGCGATTTCGTTTGGTGTAAATTTGACTATGTATGCGTCACAGGCGTGATGCTTGATTTATATTAGAAATAGAGGTTCCAATAATCATATCGATAAGGCCTAATGATTGCAGTTAAAACCATTCATGGAGTTGTTATAGGTTAATAAATATGCACAAAGGAATTTTGCTCCCTGGCCCCAGTCAAGTTCAAATTATTATGCGAGAGCCAAGACAGGCAGGGTAACATCAAGTCTGGCATGATAAATTCTGTGAATAAATTAACCCTTCATATCTCTTCGGTGCCACCGAACCCCAATCTCCCCATACCCATCCCCTTCGGGAGGGCTAAGAAGCATTGACGAGTAAACGGGGTTGAGGATGATGGTAGGCCCTAAATTATAGGCTGAAAGGATATCGAATTCTATCGGAATCCCAAGAAGTGATGTTGTAAGGGACTTAATGAATTAGAGCAATCAAATGTAGGTGGCTATTTCATATCTCAAGTTCAGGAAAACTCTTGCAGTTTTTAAACAATTTGTTGATGAAAATATTGTACAAAAGGTACAGGAAGGGGCAACTCATACGCGTGAAGTCGGATGCCTTGCAATATTCATTAAGACCCATTTTCCAATTAAAAGATATTCCCAATGACATTTGCCAATTTGGCATAATAACAAAAAATAATGACATTTTAGTAAAGTATGTTTTGAAATGAATGGAGCAAAAATCCCACCAATAACTGGAATTTTTATCACCCCTTTTTTACACAATATATAATATGATCATTTGGTTTTTTTTTATGCCCATATATTTTGTATCTCCATATAGTTTTCCCACCCCCCCACCAATAGTATTTATGAACACTCCCTTACTGTGAATTACTATCAGCACACGTCCCGTCAGGTTGTATTCTGATTGGTTAATAAGGACATGACAACCATGGACAACAAGGTTGGGAATTTCCCACCATCTGCTGTCAAGCTTTGCGGGGTCACAATGCACATGGCTGGCTGCTGGCTTCAGGTGCTGGTGTACGATCCAATGCATTATTTTTCGACAACAATTTCATCACAAAATCGTTTAAAAAAATAATAGAGTATTTAGTTAAATCCATATGTGTTACGATATGTACGGATGAGGCGAAATTACAGATTTATATAAAAATACGGTGGACGAAAACCATTGACGTCAGGCTATGTCAAAGCACTTGACAGACGGTATAAATGTAGTGCTATGCTGAAAGATGAAAGGTTGTCAAAATAAGTTGGTAAATGTTTGTTGTAGCTATCCCGGGCAAGATGGATACCGGGTAAAAGATTAAAGCCACTATTGGCACATTGTAGAGCGCCCCCAATTTTCAAAATTTGATATTTTTTTGCCACAGGTACGTGTAATGTCTAGGAAAATCATGTATACCGCGAACGAGAATGCTAAAAAATGCGTATTATCACAAATAAGCGATTTTGTAATTAGAATTGGGATCCCAGATGAATTAACGCAGAGCGGAAGGAAAGGCCTACATTTATGTCCGTCCAGAGAAATACAGTGTTCCACCTCGAGGAATATAACCTCTAACTTGACTTGCCCGAACTATTAAAAAAACCTAATGGATGAGCGTAACACGTAATGGCGACTCTTTTCCGCTATTCAATTGGGAAGGCCGTTTCCAGCAGCCGTTTTGAATTATTATCGGGGATACCGATAAAATTATTCTAGTACAAAATTCGTCGTTTGTGACAACATAGACATTTCGAGCTGAACCATTCACAGGTAGAGTTTTAGCCAGTTACCAATGCAACCGTGCTAAAAATCTCAAATTTTTGAAAAATGGGGACGCCATTAAAAAAAAATGTGCTCAATAGTGCTCTTTAATTAAAACTAAACGACCGAGATATTTCAAACAGAGGCAATGCGGTATTTTTTCTATTTAAAGATAATTCAAGTAATATTTTTAACCTGTTAACTGTGGTAAAACATTTGACGTAGTTAACATGCAGCCTGTAGTTAGAGGCTAGTTCCGAGTTTCTGACGTTGTTTGGAGATTCAACCGACGACGATTTCCACGATACTGGCTCAAAAGTCAAGTACCAAGCGGATGCATGTCAGACGGACAGTCAAAAGACCTAAAAGGTGCGGCAATGGACAGTCGGAATCCATAATGGTGCGTCACAATTTTGCCACAGGGGTCCGTCATTGTCGGCAGATGCCCGTCATTGTACGGGAAGACAATGCGTGGTCATGGTACAGTGAAATCCGACGCACGTCAGACAAGTGACGCACCATCCCCGGGGTGATAGGGGGTCATTTACAAATGACAGCTGTATTTATTCATTGTTCGCTAGATCTCCCTGAAGAAAAGCTTATTCGTACTTCTCATTTGATCCGAACTTGCGGTTTTGGTATGAGCAAATTGCCTTAATTGTTTCACACAGTCCCATACATGTAGGCCACTATGCTAAATTTCTGTCCTGTTTACAGAGACAACAAAACAATTTTAATTGAAAATTTCACACTTTTTTGGGGTTAAGTAGGGGGGACGAGGCTGTGGATCACAAAATGCCCCTTTGATATTTGTCGACAAAATGGGGCACATTTCATCATCTACATGATACACCCAAACAAACATCTTAAATTTAAACCCTAAGATTCACAGGGCAAATATATAAGTAGACTTCCCTTCAGATACCAAAAATTTTGAACACTTCAAAATCTGGTATTCGGGGGATGAGCTTTTAGAGATTCGACCATGCATGCGCTTTAAGGGCAGTTGTTAACCCTAGTGACTTGTTTTTACAAGACAGTAAAAACTCTGATTTTTGCACCATTTTTAAAACCTGTGTTCTATCGTTACCAAGAAAAAAAAACAAGGTTATAATGCAGAAATCCTGATTTGTATTTTTTTGCCGATTTAAAACAGCTTATTTGACCATTTAAAATTCTTTTAACGTGGGAATTTAAGCACTTACAGACACGCCATCAATCGCAAGGTGCAGCATCGTGTCGCGTGGTGAATTTTTTGCCAGTAATGAAGCGTGCGCGTGTTTTTAATGTACTTTTTTTGCGCAAACGCATCTTGGAAAAACAAACAAAGCGCTAACTTTAGACCAAATGAAATTTCAATTTCTCCTGATTTCTGGAGTGTGAAGACAAAGAGGTTGGGTTCAATAGGATAAAGATGTATTTTCATCACTTGCCTCAACATACTCAATTTTGAAGTAAAGGTAAAGTTCTTTAAGAAAGAACCAGCTTGAAATGGTGGTGACAAGTCACTTTTCTAACCACGGTGTTCCTCATGATTCAATTTGTTGCAAATTTGGCAAAATAACATCAAAAAATACATAAAGAGGTAAGGTTTAACTTTTCTACGATAGCAATCGGTCTTCTCTATGCACGGTTTTTTCCTCTCAAATTTTTTAATTTTTCGATTTCTAACTAAAGATATTCTCCAATATACTTAAATTTTGGAAAAGGTAAAAATCACACTTTGTTGACATTTCCCCCCTTATAATTTCGAAGCTCTATTTTTAAAAAAATGAAAAAAACGTCCCTAAACAAATTTGTCTTTGTTCTTTCTAAAAAACATAAAATCATGAAAATTCAAATTGTTTTTTGTTACGCTGTTCTTGAAAATTTGGGGCAAATCATGTTTTTTTAGTATTTTTTCCTCAAATAAGAAAGTTTTACATTAATCTGATGCCATCATCGGTTTTCACATTTTCAATTTCTTTCTAGAAATGTATACTTATTAATATTGCAAAGTTACAAACCAAAATAGATACTCGGAACTCTAGGTTACCCGGGGCCCTTACTTGCCATGAGTTAAATTAGGAAAAAACAACAATGTGCTAGAGAATGATGCATGCCACAACAGCCTCAGCTCAGGTCAGTCAGCCGCTGTAATATATCATGATATTGACATTAACAGGCTATGAATTACAAACATTACAGTAATTCCAAAATTCTTTCTTTCGACAGGGTTCAGTTTCGGTGACAGGTCAATTTCGGCACAAAACCAATTCGTCAACACCAATTCGGCAACATCACCATTCTGGGCAACACGCCAATTCGGCATAGCCATTCGGCAACAAACCAATTTCGCACCAGTCGTTTTTGGAATAAAAATACCAGTTGATGCTACTTTTGATACCAAGAAAAAGACTTATTGCTTGTTATATTCTGTTCCTATTTCCTTCGGTAAAATTTTGGTGTATTGATTAATTTTATGATTCATATTATTATTATTAAAAAAAACTTTTGTAATAAAAATATTCAGTAAATTCTAACTTTTTGAAACCAAAGGGGATATCTGTCAATTTCCTAAAACACATCACAAAAATCCTGGATTGGTATCTTTGTGAATAAAACTATGGGTGGTTTTAACTACTTAAAATAGTTAAAAGTGATTGTACACATTATACTACTCCCTTATTTAACATAATACATTCCACTTTTTTAAGGCACTTGCGTATCGCGGCTTATCCTTGTCCCTTTAATTTCAAGATTAATTCTTTGCCATAATGTGGATATGCAAGTATGTCACTTGCATTTTATTTTTTTTAATTATTTTTTTGCATGGTCTTGAAATTAGGCTAAGATGGTTAGTTGGCTTAGAGAGTTATGAGCGATTATCCCCCCCATTTTGGTCGACTATATTAAATAGGGCTAAGAAAATAGTGTTTTAGGCTCTTACAATGAGACCGGGTTTTAAATATCGGCGTAAAATAACTGATCTTTTGTAACTTCGATTTGTTTAGTTTTCCTTATTATGCTGTATCATTTAAAGTATTTGCTGTTTTAAAAATTAATCTTTGTTTTTATTTAAAAGGAATAAAGTGATTTCCAACTATCTATATTTCTAATAATATCGTGATTTATAGTGGACCCTAAAATTTATATGGTCCTTTTAATTTAACACACGCAATTTTTAATATTTTTGAAAGACGCGCACAATGTATTTTTTTGTCATTTGGTGCGTGTATTCGCGAAGGTAACGTTTCCATTCGTTGTAATTAAAATATCAAATTTAACACACGGTTGCTTTGGCAACAAACCAAGTACTTACACATGAAAATAAGGGCGAATCATAGATTGCATATGTTTCAGTATAAGAGATAGGCTGAATTTTTTGTAAAGAATATTGGATAAGTAAATTCACAATGTTGCCCCAAGAGAACTACGTCAGTGTAAAAACCACACACTCATCCAACTCCCACATGAAACACAACACAACAACACAATGTCACAGACGAGGGTGTGCACATACACCACCGTCGAGGTAACATTTCCAGCTTACTGAATCAGTTTAACATACGGTAGTAGAATTGCCATCAACTTTTTCTACTTTTGATTTAGCAAACATTTTCTTTCAGTTGCGTATTTTATGTAGGGCCTACTGCAAAAATATAAACCTACTCCGAGTTTATTTCAGCAACCTTTCCATTCAAAGTCCCATTGATATCAAGTTTAAGTATACGATCAGTTTTCAAATGGTGACCCGGCCTTTATCGCTGTTTTTATATTTCGCTCTCCAAAATCCGATAAGACTTTAAAAACCGGCGTTCGAAATTAGTATAAGTGAATTCATCTTCTGTCCGTTATCATTGACTCATTTATAACAGTACATCGATTAAACTAATGGCCATTTACATAGAAATACACACATGGGATACACACATGCAACGTTCCCTTCCACACACTACTACCAACACACACACACACACAAACAACCCAAAAGAGGCCCCTATTTTCATTGCCTCACTGTTTAGGGGGGCAAAAAAGGCAAGTTTGTATCCGAAAAAAATGCAAATGCGAAAATGTACTTTTTTTTTTTTTTTTTTTTAAGAAAGTTTTTTTGTTTTTTTTAAGTTTGGAATTTTTTTCTTTAAAATATTTTTATTGCACCTTAGCTTTGATTCCACTTTTTCTTTTTGTTTTCGGATTTTTAAAATCAGCTCTATTGGGTAAAAAGCTAAAACAAATAATATGCCTAAAAGATCATTTTATAGCATGTTATTTAGGTCCAATTACTGTGTACACTTTCATACTGTACAGCAATTTAAAGGGAGAAAAATGGCCGATTTTTCTATATTCACCTCGCACATTTTTAAATATATTTTTTAAACAAAGTTGATTTTATCATCACTGCATGTCGGTACTGTACCAATTATATTCCCAATATACTCTCTATAGATGTAAACGACTGAAAATGTCACTCCTCAAAAGAGTAAAATGAGTGGGTTTTGTACTTTCAAAGAGCATTTCCATTAAACTCCTCAGAAGTTTGGCCTTCGTTTAACGCCTTTCCCTTTTCACTAAGCCATTTTTTCTTTTATCATGCCTACATCTCGTAAGTCTCATAAATCCTCAGCTCGGTGTGTTTTGCTTACCTCTATCTCGCTCCCATCAATGTATTTCATTCATTCATATTTCTCCTTTTTTACTTTTTCACCCAGTATTTACTGTTTTGTCTTTTATTTCACTCATGTATCATCACCTCCGCTTTCTCTCCTTCACCTTTCCTTATCACTTTGTTACTCTATGGGCGTAAATACAAGACGCGACAAGGAAAAACCGATGTTTTTATCATGCTCTACATGTAACAGGTCCATAACAATGTCAAATATTCATTCCATATAATAGCCGCATTTCCCATACTTGTATATATATCTTAGGCCTACTATAGCACATTTCGCACGATCCATATGCTTCAAGTCTCATATCCAATTCCCAGTCAATATTAAAAGCATAGTACCCAAACCTCAGTTTTAACATGTCGAACCCTTCTGACGCCCCATAAACACCCAGATATTCCCCGTCTGAAACCGATCCCAGACTTCCGGGTCGCGGTCGGGGCGTTTATTAACGGTACGGGGCTATAATGCTGCCGGACCCATTAATGAACAAAAAATTATCAGTACTAAAAGTATGATTATTTCATCAAAATTCTTATTGTAAAACACAAATATTCGGTTTTCTGAATAATGGATGGCCGTGGGCCTAAGGAACGAGTTTGTTGAGTGGGTCAAATTGCCTCGCAGAGCAAAGGTCAAGTAGGCTATAACAGGCCCCTTCATGATTTGGCAGAAATTCTGTACACTGGCGGACCTGTTCTATATCTTGAATAAAAAATGATATCCCTCTCATCTGAATTGTTGGCTCATATGTAACATACGTGTAGCTAATCTAACTCCTAAAATGGCAAATTTGGTCTGTGCGAAAAGGGAAAATTACAGTATAAATTTGCGTATAATGTTCGATGTTGAAAGCAAATTCTATATAGCAAAGTGTGAACAACGCTGTTACGCACGTTTATCAATTTTGTATATTTGTGCGTAAATTAAATTCATGATCACCACACTCTTATGAAATACTGTCCTTTTTTTTGGTCTGACTTTGGGGGCAAATTGGTGATTAGTAAATGAAATTCATCAATGCCGACCTAAAATAGACACTAGAAAAATTAAATGTCTGTTCGGTGTGTATATGATTGGGCATCTTCTCCAGTAGAATCTCTGTCCGCCCCTGCAGGTATTTTTTTCCATGGGACAATCATCAGATTGTATCACTCTTGTCCTCGATATGGAAAAGGTTTTTCAGCGAACCAAAAATAGTATAAGGCCCTTGTATAGTTCTCTTTTTGGTTTTCAGATTTTTAAAACCTTTGATGGTTTCATCTAGAAGGCAAAACGGTTTTCTAAGCCATCATTTTTGTGATAGCAAAGTTTGAACATTGCTATTACGCACGTTTATGCAATGTTTTGAGAAAAGATGTGGAACTTTCTTTCTGATCTAAATTATTTGCGATTTTGATGGGGGGGTCAAGGGAGGGCGAGGTTGTCAATCGGGTCACCCACCTGAAGTCCTCTGTTTCCAATCTACGCGAGTGTGTAAAACTGATACTAAGGCACGAATGAAATTTTACAAAATCCTAAAATTAATGGAAATCGGCTCTTGCATGTATAAATATACGCACCAAAGGAGAAATTCTCTGTGTGGTGTTCTCAATTTGTATTAAACCATTTATTAGTAAGTGCATTCTACTAGAAGCTCTACTGCCCACGTGTCGAATTGATATCAAATATAGAGAAATGAACTAGACTTTTGAATGACATTTAAGTAATACGCATGCACCAGATGTTATTTTTTTTGTTTTGTTTGTTTGGGGTTTTGTTGTTTTTTTGCTTTTGGTGTCGGTATTATGTATATCTCAAGATTTAATATGTGTTTTATTTTCAGCATGCTTATAATACACAAATCTTGACATACTACAAAACCACTAAAAAAAATCGGTTGTGCTAATTTAGAATATGCTTTCACCAATCAAATGAACTCAGTTCACGCTATAAAAATCGCTTCATTTTGTTTCTATTCTTTGTCTGATAATTAATCATGGTCGTTTTAAAGTATGGAATGGGATATGCCCTCGTTTTTTTCTTGCCAGTACGCTAAATAACAAAATCATTTCAGCATAGACAAAACTCGACATTTAGATGTTAGAAATGTCCACCCAAAATCCTATGTCTAAATCAGTATCCTTGAATGTATATTATGTGATCCATCCCAAGAGTTAAAAGACTCTTAAAAAAGCCAAAAATGTTGAGGAAAAACAATATGTATTACTCTATATTTTTGTTTATTTTTTTGAAGGTCATTTCGTGATCCACAGCCTCGTCCCCCACTAACTAAAAAACGTTGGATTTATATCATCTGAACCGTTACACATTCATGGCCATTAGTATCCACGCGTACCTATCTTACCTGCAAATTCGGTAGTATCGCTAAGAATTTTTAACGCAATATGGGCTATGGAACCGTGGGAAACAATCAATGTGCTCATACCGCAAAATCGTCAGTGTCGGGATCAACTAAAAAGTTGTGAAAAGCCTTTGGTGTCCCAGAAATGTCTATTAGCTATGGAATTGGCTTTAAAACAACAACAATTAAAAAAAGCCTCTAATCATAGATCACAAGGGACACAAAACACTGGGAACCACCAAATTTATTTGTAAATCTATACTGTCATAATTTCTTAAACAAATGCACGCCTGTACGTTTAAGGCACGCCTGTACAGTTTTACCGCAAGGCTGAAATTAACCCCTATCACTACAGGTACACTATGACATGGAGCTGAAACCACCAATAGACATAGTCACACGCCATATTAGGATTCGCTCGCTTAAATACCATTGACCCAGAAAATAAGAAATATTTAGGAAAAAATGTTATATTTGAAATGCCCAATTAAGCAATATTTTCTATATCCTTTTGGTTTCACACATTTAGAATTTAAAATCCAGTATTTTGTTAGGGTTCACAAACGATGGTAAAAGAGGCTACACTATCGTGTACAAATTAACTTCTTCACCCAACACCTGTACACAAGCAAAAGTGAAAATGACAAGCATGTTACCACCCTGTATCCCATTGGGTTCAAAAATTAGAATCCACTGGTATTTTGCAAAAGCGCTGAAAAGAGGCACTACTATTTTAAAAATTACTATCAATTGTGCACATAAGAACAGAAAAACCATCATATTTCCGTATCGCGACTCACATCACCATTAAGTTCCTCCATAACAAAACTATGTTGCCCGATTGGGTTTGTTCCCGAATTGGCGTGTTGCCGAATTGTGTTGTTGCCGAATTGGCTGTTGCCGAATTAGTACAGACGAGTCATACTGAAATTTCCGGCATGTCAGACGAGTCATTATCATCTTGGCTTTCACAGTTTAACGAATCAAAGCCATCACCCTCATTTCTAGTATTACGACATTCATAACTCATAAGTCAACTCGTGTAGCACGAATCACGACAAGGATATCTCCAAAATACAGACTTATATATTTATTTTCATCGAAGAAACAGAATTGCAGGAGAAAAATAACAAGTACAAGGTAACAAGTAGGTGCATGAAAATACTGCGGCCATTAGGGGTTATTTTTCTTAGGTAATTGACACAAGCGGCTAGGGCCGACCATGTAACCTTGTCAATCAAGTAATCTTCTTTTGTTGCCCACAGTTAATCCGATGAAAAACATCATACATCATACTCAACAGGTCCCAATCGATCCCCATGCCAATACTTGGCTGATCACTCAATACAAACACCATCTTGTGCGCTTTTGGTTGGGCTTATGGTTTACATGCACTATTTGCATCACGATTCGCGATGAATGGAGCTATGTAGGCCTACATATCAAGACAATACGTGTGATAGATTTTGCAGCACATAGGCCTATAAACGCTTTTTCTTTTGCAAGTGTAAAGCCTTGCAGCTACGAATTTGATTTTTCTTGAAATTCGATTAATAAAAAAATGTTTCGTCAACGGTAGTTGGACTAAAAGTGGTAAAGGTCCATAGTTTTGTGGACTAACCAAATTAGCCCGCCTAGCTATGGAATTGAATTTAGCTTTTTTCTGATATTTATATTTTTTAGTCTGAAGCAGTTGCTGTCCAGGCCCGTCTTGACTTAAGCCAAGGGACTAAGGGAACATAAACTTTTAAATAGAGAATAGGAATAAAATTAGGGAGATTGCGAATTTCAACATCAACTTAAATAAAGCTGGAGTGGGTTCGAATTTTGGTAGATTACGCTATTTAGTACTTGCAACGTATTCATTGTAATGTTTTTGGGTAACGAACTTGCGGCTGCGTGACTGTGCGACGTAACCAATAGTTGTAAAGAAGTACCGCCGATCGTTTATGGCGGATCGGGAACCTGGAGTTTGGATTTATTTCACCGTCAACAATAGAAGGCTACTTGATTGACAAGGTTACCTGGTCGGCCCCTAGCCGCTTGGTGACTATGACTTCCGACGCAGCCGTCGTCGACAAGTCCATACTTAATACAGTGCTTGATTGCTAACGGCTTTTCAATGCATTATTGGCCTTTACGTTCTCGTCGTGCCGACGACCATTGTCAAAAACGACGTAAAAGGTTCCCTGTACTATTGCCGAATTGGTTTGTTGCCGAATTTGACCTCGCATTTCCAATCTTCACACTGTGTTCAATCACACTCAGACACTGTTTTTTTTTCATCTTCCTGTTTGTATCACTTAACTTAACACAATCCTCCGTCCATATCAAAAATGACGTGAGTAATTTTTGCACGTACTGAGGAAGTCATTGTTCTTGGGGAAAACGTGTCTTGCTATTGCCTTTGGATGTTGGATACTTCGATTTCGGTTTTATATGAGTCCTCACTCTCACTTCAACTTGATCTAGCTTTTCCTCCCGTCGCATGCGTCCCGGATTTTCCCTCCCGAAATCTTGGGAGTGAAGTGTTGGACAGCGGTGTTAATCTTGAGATGCTAACAGATCAATATCGCAATCGGTGATTTAACGTCTTCTAACGTTTCAATGTGATTCTTTATAACTGCCGCACGTGTCACTTTGACTGGAAGCAAAACCAGGAATCCAGGATAGACGCTAATTTTCTTTGATAAATTAGCACGGAAGCACGGCCGACCGCACGGCAAGTGGAAACGAAGCTGCTTAATCTTAGAGGTGAAAATGAGGAATTGAATATATTATACCGCCTCTTTATAACTTTATACCAGGCTCTTTTTTATACCCCCTCTCACGATTCCCATCGGCGCTGACATTGTACTCAATACCGCTCAACCCTTGTGTAACCTACAGCTTTTTGTTAGTGTATGGGCGCATTTTCAACACACTGATCTCTTACTCAGTGATTTCACAAGCAGGTAAGTTGCATTTTGCAAGGTTTGTATGTATTGAACACATCTATCCAGTTAAAATTGCATATTAGAGGAATCTTTTTGGAGCTATCAACCAAGTACCTACCGCAGTATGGGCATAACCAGAACAAACGTGATAAACTGACATGGTCATGATGTGATCATAAAGATCATGAATGATGATGAGGATTCAATGCATGAATGTGTGAGCGAATTCACAAATAGTGGTCGGCAATCCTCTACTTTTAGCCTTTCGTGCTTCAGCTGCCCTAAGTTCAAGTGTACGCTTTATTCCGTAAAGTATTTACGGAATAAAGCCGTACACTCTACTTCTGCTAAGCATAACGCCACATTTATTGTTAAAGTCATAATGTGAAGTTAGCAAAACCACATAGTTAGGAACAACCCACACCCTGCCGTTGGTGGCGACATTCAGCCTCTATTTCACTTGAGTATTTTTTTTTTTTTTTGTGGTGTTTCTAGTTTCACTCTTACCATTTTCCACTCAACACCCATATTGGGTGCAATCTGTGACTCTGTGTGGAGGTTAGTTGTTGTGCTCTGTTCACTGATCATGCCACCATTGTGTTGACAATCCTTGTCATTGTATCCCCTGTTCACTCATCCAGGCAAAACACACAGCCCGCTTTTCAGTGAGCCCAATAAGTTCAGTGCAGGTGCCAGCTGGTGGTCACAAGTTTTGGAGCTCATCCTACAATGCTTAAAAAGAAGTCAGTTTAAGGACACATTTTTTACTATAACATTGTTATTTCTAGTCCTAGTTAAGTAAGCACCCTCTCCTACTACGTACAAATTATATATTCTTTAATACCAACATCATTTTGAATTTTGTTGAAAATTTCTATTTTTTCTGATCGTTCCTAACATAAGTAGTTCCCCTGTTTACCAGCATGAGCAGGCCTGATTTCAAAGAGCCAACTTGCTTTGCAGACTGCAGACGAACAAAATCTCAAAGCAATTCAAATCAGTGATATATGTTTAGATAATAAATTACCTTTTGAATAGTTAATCCTAAAAAATTTGTCCCTAAACAGTAAGCCATCATTTCCGAGAAACAACCTTTCTCTGCAGATTGATGGCAGGTCGCAATTTTCTTCAAAATTTTTAATTTTTCTATTGTAATTTTTTTCACATAGATTCATCGCATTATATATTATATAAGGATCTCAAATCGTGTTTGATAGTGAAAACAGGGATGTATCTGTACATTTAGAGGGATTTTGAGATGGACGAAGTTGAGGTAGGTACAGGAAAAGGTATTCTGTGTGGTTTGCATAACTCCACATCTGTTATGACAACATGGTTAAAGACATAATTGTGGAGTATGCTTAGGCAGAACTCCACTCTACTTAGCCCAAAGACTAGGCAGCTATACTAGCATGAAATAATAAACCGGCTAAGTACAGAAGTACCTAAGGATTCACGAACCAGTACCCTCCTTTACGAAGCTGGTATTTCTGAACGGGAACAATGGACCAACTTAGGTGCTCTGCAAATTCCTTTTTAGAAAGTACTACAGTTTCCTGCCGTCTCCAGCGCCAGTTAGTACTAGTAAAGCTAACAGTAGCATACTGTGAATAGACGGTCGATTGTTGTGTAACATGCCAAAATGCAATGAATCTTACTGGACACACGCTATAGTCTCACGTTGATCAAATGTGGTCGCTACTGCTTTCATTTACCATCCGCGATTACGCTGACTCTGTCAAACTTTTCATTTGAATGTTAAGTTGCGCAAGTGCAAATCTGATTTTGTTCTGGCTGCGCAGAGTTTACAATTAGCATCGAGGCACGTTGCGTTGGCACAGCTAAGTGTGAGACTCCCTGCTTCTCTAGCATGGTCGAGCAATTAGGCCCTGCACAACACTTGATTTTTAGTTTCTTGTTGCCGGCCGGATCGGAATTGGCTGCCGGGTCAAATAATTCATTATTTTGTAATATTTCATATATTCAGTGCTAATACTAGAATTTCCATTAAGTTTTTTCCTCTCGCTCTACATCCATATGGGACCCAATCAACAGTGTACTGTGGTCTGCCCTACTTTCAGCTCATTAAGCAGGTGGTATAACTACCAGACTTGGAAGTCGGGTGAAGTTCATCTGTCAGTTATTATAATTATAATCCAAAAATCAAGTAGAATTATTAGTTTCTCAGTGGCATCACTCACTGCAAAAACTGGCATAAAATAACGATTCTGGTAATAGAAATTTTAACTATACTTAGTTCTCCGGCAGACCAAGGATGAATAATTTATATTCATATTCCTAGTATAGCTTAATATTCAATTCTGGTATATGGTTTAACTGCCACACTTGGTATAAAAAGGCCTATATCTAGTGTGAAATTGTATCAAATGAGTCAAAGGTTTTCCATGAGAATGAAAAAAAACAGTAATCAGTTTTATTCAACCATACAATCACAATCCTCTTTGACAGATATCCAAGAAGATATGATCAATATCACATTCCAGTTACAACATGTCAGAACCATATGTACACACCAATTTTCCTCTTTGAAAGGCTTGTTTTTGTAGCTTTTTGTCCTGTGATCCACAAATTAACTTGTCTCACAATGGTATAATTACCCTCTGTATCAACCTGTTTTTGGTCTCAATCATAATTATTGGTGGATGTTAGTGCAAACTGAGGACCATTTTTTGGTGGAGGAGGGGGGTTAGAGGTATGTTTGAATATCATGATTTATTTGGTGTGGGGACAGAACAAAAAAAATCACAGATTGTAACTGAATGATTTTGGGGCCATGCTGGGTAATTACAGATATTGTGTGGTATTTTAATTTGTCTCCCCCCCCCCCCCAGATGGTAATTAAGGTACGAGGGACTTGGTCGGGGGTGAAGGGGGTTGGGGGTTGGGCGATGGGATTGGGGGGTGGCTAAAAAAAAAGATCGGCCCCTGCCAGTTTCTTTCTTCTTCTTTCTGCAATTTCTTTCAAAATAGATGTCCTTGATGCATTTTAAAGTCTGACTCAGAGATTTCGCATATTATTTTTTCGTGTAATAATGAAAAATAATCAACTAAACTACACGATGTAACCAAAATGCACAATTCCGAAATTTGAGATGAAATCGGATTTTTCGTTTTGATGCAGTAAACATTTTAATGTGTAGATTTACGTCCCATAGGATACTGGTATAACAAATCCGGAATCCCCGGAATTTATAACAAAGTTTGTGATTTTCTATATGAAGATTCGATTTAAGCTTAGCATTTCCACCGTGTGATATATGGACCAGCATTATGTACATGCAAAAACACAATTTTTTGAAATTGATGGGCTGCCCTCCTCAGGAAATCTCTGAGTCGGGCCTTTTAAGAGTCTTTAGTAGAAACTTAGGAGAAATTAATACAGGAAAGTGTTGCTTTTTTCCATGGCAAATCGCTGAAACATAGGTTTTAATGTCCAATTTAAAGTCCATAATGAATTGAGAAAAAATCATGATAAGAAGTGCTCACGTACTCGTCGTAAACTTTTAAAATCTCCACAAGAAACTAAACAAGTGGCAGGGCCTTTCATCTGTTCCCATGGCCATGTTCATGTTAGTTTAGTTAGACCCAAAGTTTTAAATCCCGTTTTCTAGTTCGCATGCAACCCTAAATATACGAGCAATCAGACGCATTCTTTAAAGCGCAATGATGTTTTCGTTATTGACCGCTCTATTTTAGGTTTTGCAGAACGTTTATTTAAAAAACGTGTAGCAGCAGATTGACTGAATTCACAATACAAATCAGATAAAATTTACAAAAAAGGCTTAGAAATAAAACAAATATGCTTTCACTGTTGAGTAATGGCGCTAGTAATATTGTCGGCTGGTCGTCCTGTTGGGTAAACTATACCATTATATTTGAAGGATTTCCCCTGAATTTTGTACCTCAGACTATTATGATTTTATGCATCTTATTATAGTACTGGAAATGTAATGGATGTTTTGGTTAGTTTTTCATTATACAATTTTGACTCCAATGTTTTTCCAATACAGAAGTTCATCACATGGAGAATCTGAAAATCATTGGTGTCATTTTTTAAAATGTGGTTCTTGGTGTTTTATAATGGGGTAACTTTGTACAGTGGTAAACACTAAAGTGGCTTAATGTTTCTAAATCTAATTTATACACATCTGTTCGGCTGCTGATAAGGTTTCTAAAAAGGTATAAGTTTTGCCATATTTCGACCTATTGTTTTAGTACATCAATAGGCTCAAGAAAGTTCAAGGTCAGTATTTTTTGAATGGTCCGATTTTGTTGAAACTGTGTTTTAAAAATAAATAAACCTTTCATTTGGGTCATACTAATAAGAAAATTTCTAAGATTCTGTTTTTCATTCTTCAAGTGAAACTTTTTACAGATATAACTAGTGGTCCTCCATAGACCCCTTTGGACACGGCCATATTTGCTCTCTTAGTTATTATCAAAACGTCATTAACAATGCGACTTGTATATTTTCTGCTTCTGTACAGTAAGACGAACAATTTGGCACCATTTTTAGAACAAACCGATGAATCTGAAATTTTACCCCCAGTGTGACCTTGAAACCATTTTACCTTGTAACTCTTTTACTATAACCCTCAGGTAGGGCAAACTATACCGTTCTGTAATCCTTGAAAGGTACTGAATATGATGGTATACTTTAAAACACATTTTGCCCCCTTTTATATTTTGCCCCCTGTATAAACCAGTGTAAACTTTGCCCCCCCCCCCCAGAATTCATCCAAGAACACATTTTTAAAAAATGACACCCATGATTTTTGGAATCCTCATAAAAATTGTGATTAAGAAAAACCTTGGTTGCAAGTTTGTATATGAAATTTTCACAAAAATACAGTTCCACATGTACTATTATGATAAAAGACGTCAGGTGTGCGCCTTGTTTTATGAGCAAGGATAATATGAAACAACTTTGATTAAACCCCGAATATTTGCGAAACCTTTTTTCTTTGGAGCCTATTCATTTACACTGCTACATGTTATTGTATAAGGAAGTGCTTCTACCGTGATGCGAGTACGCCCAAATAAAAACGTTCATCACAGTAGAAGTTCCTTTTACTAGTTATTGTCCCCGCTAATGGGGTGGCCGGATATAGCATGATATTGATAGTGGGCGAAAATATGGTTCATACGAAACCTATAAAAGCATGTGAAACAATGGCATCAAATTTTCTGTAATTAAAAATTCCATTTAGAATATATGATATCTTGATCTCAAAGAAAAAGGTTATTTGTAAATTTGTTAACAAATGGGAAAATAAACTTAATATTCTATACGAACCATCAAGATGGAACAAATCTTTGTAACACCTTTTATATGTACAATTAATACGAAGCTAAGATGGTTTCAATTCCGATTAACCCATAGAATTCTAGGCACAATTCTTTTCTATTTAAAATTCGCAAGAGAGATAATCTGTTTCATAGGAAAGCTATAAAAGCATGTGAAACATTGGCATCAAATTTTCTGTTATTAAAAATTCCATTTAGAATATATGATATCTTGATCTCAAAGAAAAAGGTTATTTGTAAATTTGTTAACAAATG